>CM073769.1:5274357-5312262 GCA_037158775.1 Hetaerina titia | reverse complement strand
TTCGAGCCCGGATCCCTGGATGTGCGGCCGAGTGCTTTAGTCAGTAAAGCTATCGAGATTCGATACTAAAGTTGCTGTCGAGGTATCTCCCGCAGTTTCTTGGAATCTTGATATTTCTAATAGCAAATATTCTCTATTTTCAGCATATGTAACTAGGCTGTTTGATTTTATTAGAACTCGAAAAATGGGAGTGGTGGCAGAATACGTCCGAGATACACATCCTCTCATTGTTTCCGATCCTATCAGCACACCTATTTTTATGCCTATTAATTAAATCACGCCTGAAACATCTCTTTTATTTTGATGCCATAACGTAATTTAAAAATATCACGCGGCTTTCAAATGTTAGAGTCCAAGGCACTCATGTTTGAAATTTTTAAACATTGCCCACACGCTCTTGTGGCGGCTTACCAGGTATTGCATGGCGGTATAAAATTGCTCTGGATTGCTAACAGAGCTTTTAGGGTTCTATTTAAGTCGTCGTTACCTAATGAAAATTAACACCAGATCAAGCATAGTCTTCCTCATCAATAATTTTTACACCAAATCACAAAATCTAAAGAACTTAGTTTCCAATAGACAATGGTATCACACATTATATAAATTGAGAACTTTATAACCTACTGCATATTGATTCGCATGCGCCTGAGAAGAAGGATTACAGGTAGAAATTCCATATTAATTAAAATAGCAATTTTCCACAAAATAAAATTTAATGCGACCGGTTTCAATATTACTACATCATCATCAGACCTGATAAATTAACCATGATATCCCACCACATCACGCTTGAAATGTCTCTTTTTAGAAATTCCATAGTCACCCGTCCCTTTGTTGAGTTTTCATTTGTGTTAGTAAATTGCTTTTAGGGAATTTATTATATGAGGACTAGGATAATGCAATTCCTTTCATCCTATTTAAAGAAGAAAACCTATTAAACCTATTTCTCTTAAAGAAAGAAACCATTTTAAAAATTAAATTTATTTTCCATTTTAGAGGCATTCCGCCGCGATGTCATTAGAACCTGCCAATCCTATCTACATGGATCTTCCGACACAATAAATCTACACATTTTTATGGTATAACGCAAATTAAAATTTTCAACAGCAATCAAATACTAAGAATCAAAGGTGGCCAAGCTGGACAGGCTACAACTTTGTATGAACTAGATGGCAGCTGTATCAGAAAAAAATGTTTGAAAAATTTTAACGCTGAAACATTTTCTAGTGTATTTCTGGTAATGCGAAATACATTTATGATATATTTTCTATCGATTAAATACTACCTGTAATATATAAAAGGTTTCCTATCTTGTAACCCGAAGATGTTCGCTACAAAACCAAGGTCGGGAACAATAAAAATGTATGCGAAAACTATAAAATGAGTTTATTTGCTCCTATCATGAAGAATTTGCCCAAAATTTCGCGTGAGATAGTGTCGTACACATGCTGTATTTAACATCTGAAACTTAGAAACATTACTTTTTATACAAGATCAAATAACTGGACTTTAACCTCCACGGCTAGAACCCCTAGACAATACTCACGCGTCAACTATGAATATGGAAGTGGGATCCTCTCCAATATGAAGTTTATATATGAACTCGTCGCTCTATACACTCGCCATTATTTGAAAAACAACCCTTAATGTTAGATAATGCGTTACAATTTATTTTTTCAGCTTAAAACTACATATTTCCTCGTTAGCATTTCATGCACATAATTTGATTTTGATTTTATTAGAGTTACTGAAGGACACCAGGATTTTATGGCATATACAATTTATATACGTACACACACATATTTGCGTTTGCGTGTGTGTGACCGACGCATTATTGGAGAGCTGTCTATTGTTTTCGTTGCTTTGATACGCATATGAAGTGTATAAACTAAATGACTATATACGTATTTACCGGGAAATATTTTGTATGAGGTTGACAAATTCAATAAAAATAAATGAAGCAAGGTCAATTGACGTGCAAATATGAAATATCCAAATAAAACTAATTCCTATAGGTAGAAGCATAGAATTGATTTGATTCATCTGAGGGATAATAAGTCCCAGCTCTCTCTTCAATTAAATGCGATGTCTGGATTTTAACCTGGAAGAATTATGTATAAATATTCCTCTGGCCCTGGTCATCGAAAACAACACTGGACTGTCAAAAAATAATTGACGAGAATATTCATGCTATGGCAATGTGTAGTTCACCGAAGATAGGCGAAGTAATCTTAAAAGGGCGAGTTGACAGGTGTGGCGTTATTTAAGAGAACGTTTGGAAGATCCATAATACTAGAGCTTATCAACGCTTGCTTCCAACAACTGTCAAAAGTAAAGTGATGTCCAGGACCTCCCGGACACGAGTCCTCCAAGTGTGGCTTTGGCTGGTGGGATGAACCCCTGCAAAAGGTGGTGAATATCTCCCCAAAGAGAAAGGGGGCTCCGAGAAGGAAGGGCGAAGAAAGGGTGCGTGTGCGTCGAGAGGGTGGGTGAAGGGGGGGGCGGGGTTGGGTGCCATTCGAATGGTGCTGATGGCGAACACCTTGCTGAAACCCATTCGAGGACGTAGCGACGATAATAATAACAATAAGAACATCTCCCACGCTCAAAGGGGAAGGAGTTCGGGATGGTAGGGGGTTGACAGTTGACGAGCTAAATAAGCACTGGTGATGAGTGGGGGAGGGGAATGTTTCTAAGGCGAAAGAAGACGAAAGAGCATCATTAAAATTTTCCAAGTTCGTTAAGAGGCGATGATTTTTCGGGTGGGTGTTGTCGGGGTGACGGGAATGGCTCCGAGGGGAAGGGGGTCGAGAGGGGTTGGGGATCCCCGGATGAGGCGGCGGCAGCCCCGTTTCCCCCCCGCCTCGCCCTCCCGCCACCACCTTCCTTCAGGTTTCCTTGCTTTTCACTGTGGCACACTAGGAGTGGCTTGGGAAACCTCTAACCTCCCCCCGTCTCTCTCCGAGTCAACTTTCGAAAATATTCGTACAAGTACTCGTGGTTCGTATGCCAGCCGCGCTATAGATAAAACACCGGTTCTTCCATACATAGTAGTTAAGCACTTAATGACGCTAAAACATAACGAATATCAATGAAATATCATTTTAATCTCTTAAGAGTGAGATGATTGGTGCAAGTAAATATAATTAGGAATCTCTGGTGGAGTTCAAAGGCAAGAAGTTTCTCAGTGGAAAAATCATTGACCTACCTTAATTTCTCTGTTCTGTCGATGATATTTTGGCATGATAAGGTAATACTACAACAGGATTAAGAAGTTTAGAAATCTAAACCGATTGACTCAGGATATTAATAATTTCTCACAACTGTACACAGATTTTGCAAGCAACACCTTTCGATTAATACGTAGCCTCAAATCCTGATTATCGTTGATATCTTAAACTGGCATCTACATAGGCACAAAAGTCTGCGCTCCATCCATCCATCAAAAGTGTGTGTGGTAGGAGGTGCAAGGCCCAGGTGAAATGAGAGATGAGGGATAGGGGGTGTGTTTAAGGTGAGGAAAGTGAGAAAAAGTATCCTTTTACTTAAACCCCTGAAAAACACGTACTAATGTAAGGCTAGGACTGCAGTCCTAACTAATCTTCCGAGGAAGACGGAGCTCAATTCCGTCTAAATTATCAAGAAATTACGTGCGAGTGTTCCTTTTATGTGTTCTCATATTGCGTGTCGCTGTCTAAGTTTTTTATTTGACACTTCCTTATATATATCCTGGATGGTTGAGTTCACCCAGTACTAAGCCCTATATAGGGTGTGAAATTCACACATCAGGGTAGGGTCAGTAGGTCTTCTTACTAAGGTACTTCTGTTCAAATCCATGATACGACCTATCTTAACCTATGGTTATCCAGCCTAGGGATCAGTAGCTGCAACAAACTTGAACAAACTGACACGCTTTCAAAATAAAATCTTGCGAACTCTTACTAACGCCCCTTGATTCGTCCGAAACTCAGACATTCACAAGGACCTCAAAATACCAAACCTACCAACCTATCTAAGAGACCTAGCCCTGTCATTTCAGCAAGCAATAGGAAATACTGGTAACCCTCTCATAGAACCTTTATGGGACTATTCTGATAATCCCCATTTTAAATACAAACGTGCAAAAACAAGTCTAAATGAATCCTAGTAATCACCAAATAGTATACTCGTTAGCTTAATTTCGCCCTTAAGCCACTTATATCACACAACCGTTTATCAGCATAGCTGGGTATCGGTATAAAATACGCCAAACGGCGCAGTACTTAAGCATCAGTCAGTCAGTCAATCAGGGTAGGGGGACCAGTTCCTTTCCCTGAGCCGGTTATGGTTTCCCAGGAAGATTTGGTACCCGAATAAATGACATAGTTTGGGTGGAGCTGCAGGTGCCCAGAGTGCCTTGCCCAGGAATCGAACTACGGTCAGTAGTCCAACGCTTTACCCCCTGGACTACCGCGACCCATATATTAGGCTGGGGAAAAAGAAACCCATTATTTTCTCGGTAAATGGCTGTAGTGATCGATATCTCGTAAAGTATCGATCAAACAATTTCAAGTTCATGCTCATTGCCAAGGTGACATTTCACACCAAAAATATTCTTGTTCTGCTATTTGTTTGTTCCATTCAGTTGTGAGTTACAGGGCGTTAGCAATGGAAGTCAACAAAGAGAAAATTCGGTGCATTTTACAGTTTTTCTTTGATAAAGGTGGAAATGCAAGCCAGGCCGCTGAAATTGTGAATGGTGTTTATGGTGCCGATGCTGTAACAGCTAATTACGTCCAATTTTGGTTTCGTCGATTCCGTTCAGGGGTTTTTGATGTTAAAGATGCACCTCGCATGGGCAGGCCCGTCGTCGACAATGTCGATAAAATCACGGAAATAATCGAAATTGACCGGCATGTTAGTAGTCGTAGCATCGCCCAGGAGCTAAAGATCGACCACAAAACAGTTTAAAACCATTTGCGCAAAGTTGGAATCGAAAAGAAGCTCGATGTTTGGGTGCCACACCAAAAAACACCAAAAAACATGATGAATCCATTTTCCATCTGCGAAGCCTTGGCCAAACGGAATGAACTCGATCCATTTCTTAAACAGATGGTGACCAGGGATGAGAAATGGATCACATACGACAATACTGTGCGAAAACGATCGTGGTAAGAGCGTGGTGAAGCAGCTCAAACGGTGGCCAAACCAGGACTAACGGCCAGGCAGGTTCTAGCTACCATTAAAATGGCAACAAGTTATACAACAAAACGGTGCATATTTGACCCAAATCGGACAATTCGAAACATCTTAAATAAAGTTTTGAATTTCACGCAAAAATAATGGATTTATTTTTTCCCAGACTAATATTTTTATAGCTGAGGTGTCGACATTTACTTATTATCCCACAAGCCGTTCCAAAGGCGTGTGGCAGGAGGTGCTTAGTTACCAGCCATTCTACAGCTACTTCACTTTTTAAGATTGTATTATTTTCAATAAATACTTGGATACTGAGACGAACCATAATCATGAGGAACCCATCCGAGGATTGGCTTTAGCCACCCACTAAGCGACGACTCTGCTTCCTGCCAATATTTTCACTCTTCCTGGCGCTCACTCCTTCTACAGCTCCCTTCTCGTAATTCCTCCCTGGCGCTCCTCTTGGCGCAACATATTTCCCTCTACGCTTCCTTCGCTTTCTTTATCCTGTACACTATCCAGCATTAGCATGTTTCTCTCTTCTTTAGTTAATCAGTATTTTCTATAGTAATCTCTCTTCACTCTTCTCTCTTAGATATTTTTCTTTACCAGGATATTTGGATAGTGTTTATTAGTCGGCCAACTGAGTAAATTTTTACTATCTATCTGCAGTCCCCACTCTTCCATCACTCATTCATAATATTCTCCCTTTTTCCTGCTGTTATTGTTCGCCTTGCCCTGGCGTAGATAATTGGTACATTAAAACTTGTTGAATATTTAGTGTTCCATATTTCGCAGAACTTCTTACAACTACTTTTGTTAAAATTTTTTCAAAAATTAATCATAATCGTGATTAAAAGAACGGTGGAAATTGAAACTTTAAGTTCTATTACTCACTCTTTTTGAGTTCGCTATTCGCTGGAGGTCACTAACGAGTTTCAGGACACTGGCCATACATGCAGAATTATTAATTTCAACTTTCACTTGAATAAGTCCTGATTCACATAAAAAAATACCCTCGCAAGTGAATACCAATATATATCATGCAATAATTGCTGCATTTGACTCATTCTTCATATTCGACTGTTTAAATTTTTTTTCTGTTTCAATTTTGCTATTACTGCGCGCATAGTGCGAGGGACTGTCCAGTGCTTGAATTTGTGGGTGACGGTGTCCATCTCTCTCTCTTATTTTATTTTTATCTTTTTTTTTTAATCTCAATGGTAAACTCTACGAATCTAGTTTGGTGCCATGACGTTTCCCTCGGTGTCGCAAGAATTCTCTCAAGTGTCCTGTACCTTTCTAAAAGTCAAAGACCTGCCTGGTCCATTCGTGAATCAAGAGGCACCAAAAGTAATTCATCTGACATACCTCCAACATATCACGTGTGTCCCTCTGTGTTAGTCCATCTGGTGTGACGACAGTTTGGCCGGGCCCTCAGTTTCACCTGACGAGGACCACTGCGAAACTGTCATCGCACGTGATGGACCATCGCGGAAGCGCACCCAAGGGAGCTTCGTCAGTGAAAGCATACGTTGCCTAGTTACAGCTGAGGTGTTTCTTACTGTTCACAGTTGCGTAAAGGGCCTGCCTAACCGACAGGAATATAAAAGAAACGCCACGAATTTACCCTTATTCAATCCTTCTCCAACGAGCCATTGTCTTTTTGCGCTTAAACATTAGCTTATATCGTATGCTCATCCATTCGAAGCTCTTAATTTGAGGATATCTAATTATCATTATCATCATATTTAATTATCACGAATTGCTTACAAAATACTCATATGGAGGAATTAAGTCGTTCTTTCTCCAAATAAACATTTATAGAATAACAAAATGTCCAAGGTTATGATTCTCGATATCTATTGCAGAAGGAAACAAAAAGTAAAATATTTAATAAACTTTTCAACAGAAATTACTAATAAAATGACCGAAGAATCAGGTTTTGAACATTAAACTCACGTCTTTTTTCAAAATTACGACTATGAACAGCCCTCAGATATTAAAACAGCCTAACGATTATTCACTACGTTGCGGTGTGCTTCAGTTAATTCATTTACTTTCTTAGATCAATCTTTTCTCTTGCGTATCATAATATACTAATACGTATATCAGCCTCAAGGGCGTCATGAGAAATGATCATGATAACATATCTGAACATAAATGTCATGCTTGCATCAACATACAATATGTGCTATCTAACGCTTTGCTCACCGGTTCATCGCCCGCGTATTATGACTAATAAAAGAAATGTCCAAGAATCAAAATTGCGCATAATTGATAATGATGCGCATCATCAAAACCATGGTCGTAGAACATTAAAAGTCTGAGGAATAAGGGAATAAGTTTCCCTTATTTTTTATCCTCATAGTGCAGGAGTTCCACAAAGTTAAGCCTGAAACTGTTGACTTAAAAAAAGAGGAAGTTTCGATCGAATTCGATCACAGGCCAAATCGAATCGAAATGGGAACTCTATATCTGCGCATTGAGCACATTCATGGAGAATGTCGCTATTCCGTTATTTGAAAGATTCTCAACGGTGTGTGAAATTGTCGGGGATCCCTATTTGATTTCTATATTTTTGACAAACTGCGGCAGGGTTGCGATAGCAAGGTGCTCTCCATTATTCATAATGTTGCAGTTGAATAATAAAAAGGTCCGTGGGTTATTGAAAATTGCATGCATATTATTTTCTATCAAACTGATAGTTATTGGCTGTATCTGAAATTGAATACCAAAGAGATGTGAATACCATATGGAATATACATTGGGAATTCTGCAAATAACTGAAACTCTTCCCGTTAGTGAAGATCCGATCAGTTATTTCGGAAAATTTCCATCCGAGTAATGGGGAAATTTGGAGAGTTTTCTAAACTCTAACACCAAACGCCGCCATCAATTAATCAAATACTCTCTAAAAGGTGTGTTGAGAATTAATGTCATTGCCAATTTCAATTTAATGAAGTTGTTTTATTTCATTATAAATAAATTTTCAGCCGGAATAAAAAAGTACTACATTAGCTGATCGAGGCACAAACGAATACCTTTACATTTATTTTCCCTGAATTTGATAATTTATAACTTCATTCCCTTGTGATATCAGGATATGGTTTGATGTTTCCGGTATTGATAGCAAACATCTGTATTCATATCTCGAATTTGGGAGCTAGTAGAAAAACACTAAGCACAATCAAATCTCCTTCAAATAAAAATAGCCTTCATCCCAGAGGTTAATTATGGTTGTGACCAAAAGATTCACAAAAAGATTCTCTGCCATATGCACGAAAAGTGTTTCCACATATTATTGTTCATCGGCATCCTCATTTAACAGAAACTTTTCACCACAATTTAATAAAAGTAAGAGTATAGACACACATTTCACCACTTCAATCGTTAATTAATAAAGTTTTATCTGATCTCATTACGACGCAATAGGAAATCTTTGAAAAATTCCAGAACTCGAAGACTCCAATGAAAAATTCCATGACTAGCGTCTGCCTGCCTAGCAATCCTAGCTCCCTCTAAAACAACTGGCTACAGGACAGCTGTGGGTTGGACATTATTTTAAAACGCCGACGTCTACCTTTAGTCTTTAATGGCGATTTCTTCCCTTAGTCACAGCGTGTGAGTGCTATCCCATTTCTGGGAGGATGGTGAACAATGGCGTCATTGCGCGACTCCGCATGATTGGATGGCCTGCATTGCGCAGGTTTGCGGAATCGGAGGCCTTCATTGCTCGTGAGCTCTTTCGTGGATGGACTTATCTCTTGGGTCAATATTTAGCCGGCCTCTCTCTCTTTTCTCCGAACCCCTCCGACCCCCTCCACACCGTCCTCCGACTCCCTCCATCCATCCCGTCGGTCGGTCATCAAGTGGACGCGTGGCTTTCCTCTGGGGGCAGGTGAAGGTCTCAGAACTCACTGCCGTCCCTTTTTCCTGTACCGGCATCCCAGCCCCCGAAACCTCGGCCGCCGCCGGCACACGAGACCTCCCGACAGTCCCAGGGGGCGATGGTCGCCCTCTCTCTCTCTCTCTCTCAGGGTGACGGGGAGCGCCGGCGTCATCGCGTTTCCACAGAAACGGGGCCAACCCCCCTCCCCGCCCCGCCCACACATCCTCCACCGCCTCTTGGGGGGATGAGAGCGTAGGGCCAAGAGGGGGGATGGAATACAACGGCCACGACGGTTCCCGGGGATAGGAGAGAGGGAAAAATGTGGATCCGTGTCGAGTTGATTTTAAGGAATGCCCCCAAAAGACTACAACGGAGTGTCCGTTCAAAGAGATGCGTTCGTTAGCAACGTCGGTAAATTATGACGAAGCCTTTAATCGGAATGGGAATCATTGTGTCCTAGTTGCCCGCTTACGGCATTCAGGTAATCTCCAGGAAATTTCAAAATGTCTGGAGATTACAACGAGTGATTAATTGAACATATCAAAGCGATTTCGAAAGGAACGTGCAAAGGATTAGTGGGGAACAAGTGGAGAAGATTGAATGGTTTCCTTTGGGGGACGTATGAAAGAGCTTGGGAGCATCGTCTCAAAAGAATCAACGGTAGTCTCTTCAACGGCGAGTATGAAGATTAGCGACATTGAAAAAATTCCGATGAAAAATTAGACAGAAACGACAAGTGGTATGAAAACAAAATTTGGGAAAATATTCAGGTGTAATCCCAATGATCAAATTCTTTTTTTTATGTGTCCTAGTTGCAAATATGATCGTTAAGCATGAGTCAAATAAAAAAGGAATCTCAGTTCCCTGCGACTGCTTCTGAATAATATGGTTTTTACATTAAACACTAAAACCTAAGTATCATGTTTGTGTTCAACATGCCACGATTAACTTTTAAATATATTGTAATGGAGATGATCAGTTTCGGAAATAAAGATTAAGGAAAAAAGAATTTTAATTCAGGGTAAACCTGACGCAACGACCATAGTGCACATTCAACAGACTAGGTTTCCGTGAAGATTCAGCGTAAATAATTCAGATGAGTTTTTGCAAATTTGAAGAAAAATATTACGTGCCGCTGCCTTATTTGCTCTATAATATCTCCGATTCAAAAAGAATTATTTCCAAATATACAAAAGAATATACAAAATCCACTGCAGGCATCGTATTCAGACGTAATTTTAATCTTCGTGTGATAAAATGAAATTTAAGCAATTGAAAACTTTTGATTCCTAGTCATTGCATCACCCAACATGACCCGTCATTACATTTTCAAGATTTGGAATTCACTCTAATCTATTAGGCATTCGTAAAACAAGAGCCGCTAAGATATTCAGTTAACGAAAATCAACAATAATGAACATGAAAGTTGTTTCGATAGGTGAAGTTAAATCTCACGTAATACTAAGCCCAACCTGGCGAAAGTAGAAAAAAAATGTTGCAATTGCACATGAAATATTCATTTCACTCGACCATAGTTTCGATGTTCTTCATTGTCATGGGGTGATGATTATCATTAAGCATTTTATCTAGTTTCAGTCATGCAAGTATTCCACAAGTAAAGTCCGAGACAGCTGGATTTTAATCAAACGTGGTGTGGAATCCACGCATCGGAATATTAGGCGGCTGTGGCTGCTCCTTTCCTCCTGTGTCGCCTTTGTTTCCCAGGAAGATCTGGGACCCGAAAATTAACACACACACGGGGAGCTCAGAAAGCGTAGAGACATTCTTCAAACTGAATACGAGACCCACCGAAAAGTAGTCCAGTACTCTACCTATTATTCTACCACCACTTCCTTTCGGAATTACCCAAGTTAGGTCTCATGATAAACCTGGTCATGTCGATTTTAACGGCTGAATTCATAATTCGTGTATCATATGCAAAAAAATGAGTTCGAGTCAACTTCCTGGATAATGCCGAAGAAAATGGGGTCCTCCTTCGTCGCGACATTCGTGAGCTCAGTGACGAGGCGAAATCAAAGATCGCGGGGGGGGGGGGCGTTTTTCACACCGAATACCGGTTTGAACAACGGATATCCGATCGTCCTGCTGCATTTCACGATACGAAACCCAACGCTAAGAGACTTCCGTCACTGCCAGAAGTCAAAGGACCTGGGTCGTAAGATCCTAAATGCCATTGGCCTTAATGTTGTTGAGGAATACCGCGTCAAGGACAGCGATATCGCTTTCAAACAGCATCTACGATCGCTTCCTAGAATCCTCACGCCCTCTTGGTTATGACCTCAGATTTTAGAAACACCCAATTATGCTATCTAGTCCAGCCCAACTGAGGTCAATTCCGATATTCCCCCACGTATGCATGGTGTTTCTCCTTTGTTTGCGATGAAAACCATCGATCATTTCGTTTTGACGAATTAAGCTGCTATCGGGGAAGTGTCCGATACACACTGCCGCCATGTGCAGCAGCCATAGGAAGGTGGCGTACTGCGTGGTAAGCACATAAACAGGGGCACGCACATCGGGAAGCCAGAGAGATATACCAATATAAGCGAGTCAAGCACGTGCACAAACGCAAACGAAAGAATATCGCCCCTCATTTGTCAACATTTCTAGCGTCCTCAGGAGAGCACAAACACTTGCCCCTGCGCCCATCCTCCCCTTTCCACACCCCTGCACTTCATCTCCCCTCCCTCCAGTGACAAGCCACCTCTTCTTCATCCCCTCACGCACACCATCTTCACCCTCCTTCCCCCACCCCCCATACAACCCCACCCAGCAGCGGAAAATCTCCCTCGATGTATCGGGCGATTGCCTTTGTTAAGGGGGGTGGGCGTGGAGGGAGGGGGAAGAGTGGGGTGGGGGTGAGGCGCGCGGTCGGACGGTCGTTGGCGCGCCCAGCCGATCCCTTTACGCTTGCTACCCTTCCCCATAATCCCTCCTAACTCCCCATGCCACCGAAAGTCTCTCGGGGGGCCCTTAAAATCCACGCTACGCCACTAACACCACCTCCCTTCCCGCTCCCGCCCAACAAAAACCTCCCCATCATTATATCCAGCAGCGCGCCCCGCTGTATATCTGCCCACCTAGCAGCCCCCTGCACCCCCGCTCCCCCTTCCGCCTCCTTTGGACCGCCCCACCGCTACAGAAACCCTCGCCTTATAAATCCGACCAGAAGCCGGGATCTCCCCGTCCCCTCACCCTATTATGCGTCGTCGTTCGGAAGAGACCTCCGCCCTCCCCTTGCGGCGCTCACCCCACCTCTCCATTCGCTCCCCACGGCCTCTCCAGTTGCAACAATGGGCGGACGACAATGGGGCAGGGGGTGGGAGGAAACGGGAGGGGGGGACGTGGGTCCTTTTAGGAAAATCCACTGTTACCAGTGGCATATCGAGATCTCTTGTTACACCTGCCTCGTTCGCCTCACAGATTCCGAAAGGGTGCCAAAGGGGGAAGCGGGAGAAGAAGGGGGGAATGCGACGAGGGGACAGGGCAAGAAGGGGCGCGGAGGACGGGGGCCCAGGGGGTAGGGTGTGGAGAGGGCGGAACGGGAGTTGGTTTTCTCCACGGTCTCCCTTCGATTCGCCCCACCCTCTCGTCCCAGGGGGCGAGGCGCGAATACTTCCCCCCACCCCCCTTCATCCCCTCGCTTACGTTTTTACACCCACAGCGGCTCCAGTGGAATCAGCATCATGGTGCGAGGGTGGTTGTGCACGGGGGCAAGTGGTGCATTTTTGACCCGTGATCATTTTCCCTCGTTATCACACGCACACATATGGCGTTGTTAATGACGATGAGCGTTACGCCCATTTGGTTGGGCCACGTTTGGAATAGCAGACGTTTGGCGGCAAGCATTTAACATCCATTGGTGCATGAATTAATGAATCGGAAAATCCTGAAAATATCCGCTAGATTTGTTGGATATTGCCACGAGGAAAAAGGTAAATGTGACGGATATCCGGGAGGAATTAGGATTGGAGCTTCCGGAGTAAAGGATAGCGGAAGGCAAAACTGAGACTATTAAAAGGTAGAAAGCACCCACGTTTACACCGAGAGAATGAGCTAATATGACCCCACAATTATATTGACAGACTGGAAGACCAGGATAAAAAAAGGAATATAGATATCGCCGCTGACAGAATCGAATACCCATTCGTGCCTTCCTTTACGTGACATGCCGTCATAATTAAATTTAAACTTTAACACTCCTATAATATTTTTATTTTAAATTTTAAAATGCACTTGAACGCAGCTGTTATATTATAATGTAGATAAGCATGTAGGTACACGTGCAAATATATATTTACATTCATGCATAAGCGCGATGCAAGTGGTCTTTGGCATTTATGCATAAATGCCTGATGCCATGAAATCCTCCGCCACACGCCCTCGAGGCATGGTATTGTGTAAACGTGGACATAATAAAACCCCTCTTCCCGACCATCCGCTTCGCATTCGACCTCCCTTATTATGTCAATATGGTCCGACCGACCATTGTGGGGCCCCGATCCAACTGCTCCCTCGCTGTTCGACGCAGATGTGGTCACGAGGAACGAATGGGTGTATCGCACGTGAGCCCGACCTCAACGGACCCTGACACCCGATATACTACTGTCGCGGCAGGGGTGCACATTACCCGCAGTCGGCATCCCGTGGTCCCGGAAGTGCCTCTATTGCACCCATCTCGTCCTCTCATCTTGTACATCTTACCCTGGAAGCCGCCGCGAAATAGTGTGGCAGGGGTAATAGGGGTAATTATGAAGGTTAGATATCATTTCCTTTTCTTGTCGTTGTTGAAAAAATTCACTCAAATTCAAAATAAAAGGCACTTTTATGATATTTACATCGAATTTCCAAATATGTCAACGTTAATTCCAGGAAAATATGCATTCGATAGGAAGTAAAACATCAGTATAAATTAGCCCAACAATTTGATATGCCCCAATGAACCCTTGCTTATTGAAGGATGATCTGGTACTTTCCCGGCGTATAATGTTTTCCAAGATTATTCGGGTCTCCCACCGGGTCCACGTTCGTAGGTTTGCCGACGTTTCGATGGCCGAGTCGTCCATCGTCCTCAGGGCATGTCGTTATTCAGTTTTTGGCCGTCTTATATAGTTTGGCCCAGAGGTCAGGTCACGTCTGAGGGAGTATCCGCTGTCTCGGTTGATGGATTTATTTTCGGGTCGGGTCGCTATCGCTTCCTTTGTCAATCTTTCCCAAAATATTTCCTCTCGGCAGAGGATTCTTGTCTCCTCCCACCGAATGTTGTGGTCGGAGATAATTGCTTACTGATTTCCCAAGTGAACAACAATTGTTGATGGATTTGCAATATTTGTACGTATTTTTAATGTCTTCTTATTCAAACAACATCCTTTGAGATTTAGAAGATGCCCAGTGCGGATGCTCCAAATACATGTATATTAATGCTTTAATGCAATCAATGCAATGCTTTAATCAAAACAATTATTGTTTTTGATAGACGGAAAAGTAAAGTCCTATCACTTAAGGCGTACGAAATTGAGTCATTTGGAGACCTATAGAGGTCTGTTCTTTTCCCTCTCCCACGATTTATTTTCCAAGAATTTGTAACTAGAACAAACAGCAACAACTATATTTCACTTGGAGATTTAAAAGTACCCTGGCGGAATTTGAACCCGGGACTCTCAGGCACGTGGCCTAAATCCCTACCACAGTACTTCTACATAATTTAATCGCAGGTTTTTAACCAACCGAACACCTTTCAATATCTCTCTTCAATATCAAAATACCACATCAGGCATAACTTGCTGGAATAGTTTCATAGGTTTTCAAATGAACATTCATCTCTCACTTTTCCACACGACAATATATTAGAAAACGAATACGATTTCGAAAGGTGATTGCCATTCCCGCTACAATTAAAGCAATCTGCCGAAGCCATGGCGGGACAAATGCTAATATTTATGGTTAAGTAAATAGTGTCAGCTAATTTTGGATTTTTAAATTTCTTGAATGCATTATTTTTGTGGCCCCATTCCCCAAAGTTGCCCTCGGGTCTCTTGAAACTATCAACGCGTATAACCCAACACCGTAAGTGGTATGCCAATAATTACATTTGGCGTTGTCACGAAATAATTGCTAGATGCATAAATAATTTGCAACTTGACAGTAGTTTGTAGCGCATGCAATTCTTCAGGTGACGACGGTCACCGAAGATGAGCGATGGGTTAAGGAGGCTGGAGTGGTTGCATGAGGTGGAGAGTAAAGGATGAGCGAGAAGTAAAGGAAAAAGGAAAACCTGGCGTCGGAACGGGACTCGCTTCCAACAAAGGAAGTTTTCGACACCGACGTAAATTCCCCGCGATCCACCGAAAAGGTATCCGGCAGGGGGCAGTTTTCAGGTTTACCCTTGAACAAAACGGAAAATATGATGGACCCCTTGTGCACAGGAGGGGTCTTAGGTAAGGAAACTGGGTGGTCATGACCCCCGCCAACTTTGGGGAATATAATTGGTTTAAGCCAGGTGAAAAGTAAATATTACTCACATATTTGAAAATACTTTCACGTAATTAGTCGTTGTCCCCCGTTAGGGATCTCTAAAGTCGAAAGATTAGTTCATAATTCCCAGAATAAAATTGGTAATTACAGGTTTGACTTTGAAAATTATGAATTACGGAAATATTGCAGCTTTTTTAAAAAGTTGACATTAAGTATTTTGAAACACAAGTCGTAGGATCAAGTGGAATTTACAAATCTGCAATTTTTCTTACCGTCATAATTTTCAATTGCCTTCGCATGAAGGGAGGTTATGATTTTTTTCGGTCACATGTCGAGATGGGACCTGCCTAAAGGACTTGATAGATTCGCTCTTGCTTGTGCAGCCAATTTCCAAAATGGCGACAACCCCATGACCACTACGGCGTCATCCTCAGGTACCTGAGGATGACGTCGTACTGTCGAAACTAGTTAAACCTGAAATAAAGTGGTGAATTGAAACAAAGTTTTTCTTTGTCATTTTTTAAATGAACTTCCACAAAGTTGAGGCTGAAACTATGGATTTAGGGTTAAAACCTTTTCGTTTTTGTTCGAGTGGTCATCTAATTCCACAAGGTTATTGTCTAATGAATTTAATGCACGCCTTTTCGGCGCCTTTTGGGGTATCATGCATGTGTAGATTATCAAATGTCTGTCCAAATCAAATCTGTCTCATCATGTCTGAAAATCAAATATCCCTCTGACCGCCAAACCGTTTTTAAAAACTTAAAAACTAATAGTTGACTTTTTCATTTATAAACATGGATTGATATTTTTGTCGCATTTTCGAATTATTTAAAAAATCTAAACCGTGCAACAAAATTACTACCGAGCTAAGGAGTTTCAGGTATATATTAAGACGGGGTTCCGAATGCCGTTTACCACTGGTTGACAAAATGATCTCTGTCAAAATGAATGCTTCTGCCCGTGCACAGGTTCCAAAAAAGTACAAAACGTTTACGGACTTTCTGCCACGATGGAAAGAATAAAACACTAGACAGTTTTCCACGACTGCACCTCATTCCAAAGTCAGCGTCCACCGTGTAGCAACTCCGCCCACAATCAATATGTTCTTCTTTCGAACGCAAACGGAAGCAATCGCAATTAGAGCTGGCACCACCTGAAAGTCAACCATATTCTTTCGGGAGAGAAGCAGAAGCACCGCGATGGAGAACTCCGCCCCCTTATTAATTCCACGGAGTAAATAAACACATAATGTTTATGGCGTGAACATGCGGCAATAAAAACTTCCGACTGGCGAAACGAGTCAGTTCGACACAAATTTCTCAGATACACGTATCGAGTGAATGATTTGATGGATATCGCTGAATGTGTTAACATCGATATGACCACGGCATTCAACACCAGCATACTTACCATACACACACACACACACACACACACACACACACATATATATATATATATATATATATATATATATATATATTAATAGACACAGAAACCAAAACACAAAAGAGGAAAAACTCACTGGTTCTCGAATTTTCGGTGGTCCCACCACCTTTCTCAAGAGGAATTAGGAACAGAACTGGGAGAACAGTTCTGTTCCTAATTCCTCTTGAGAAAGGTGGTGGGACCACCGAAAATTCGAGAACCAGTGAGTTTTTCCTCTTTTGTGTTTTGGTTTCTGTGTTTGTTATGACTTATCAGTGAATTTACATTACACGTTTGTGGGTTTTCCAAAAAAGTGTATATATATATTAATATATATATATATATATATATATATATATATATATATATATATATATATATATTAATATATATATATATATATATATATATATATATTAATATATATATATATATATATATATATATATATATATATATATATATATACCTACGCGCTCGCCCCCTTAGAGTACACGGCCATTCGTCTATTATGTCACTTTTATGCACGCCTTCGCCTCCCCCACGGCCCACTCCACCACCCCCCCCGTCTCTCCCCCCGCCCCCTCCGCCGACATCCGGACCCTCGCCCGCCTGACAGACGAGTTTATTGAACCAATTAGCGATATGTGGGTTTCGCTACACTCGCCCGTCTCCCCCTCTGCCCCCCCCCGGCACACTCCAAATCCTGAACCCCCGTCTCGCGCTAAAACTTCGATAACGACCTCCCTCTCTCTCTCTCCATCCCCCCGACCCCCCTGGCCCCTCCCCGACCCCCGGCACGTCCCACCCACCCCCGCCGCCTACCCCTTCACCCAACCCCCTCCCCTCCCCGTCACTCTCTCTCCCTCCCTCTTCTCTCCTCCAATCGGAATCCGAGCTCTGACTCCCTCCCCCCCACACCCCCGGCGTCGCCCCCTCCCACCCCCGGAGCCCCGAGATAGAGAGCACCATTATATTCGGGATCCGCTGCACGTTGCGGAGTGTCGGTGTGTGGAGGCGGTGGAGGCGGTGGAGGCGGTGGGGGAGGCAGGGCCTCTCCTCCACCACGACCCTTTTGTAAGTCTCTCTGCCTGTCTGTGCCTGTGTGAGTGTGTGCTTGCGCGCGTGTGAGCGTGGAATGGGTGGCCGACAGCGATGGAGGGGGAGCGGGGGAGTAGCCCTTCCCCGTCGTCCCCGACGACAACCTGCCCCCGGCCCTCTCTCTCCCCATTCCCCCCTCTTTGCACGCATAAACACTCGCATAGGCCAGCGCCAATTAATAGCGAGCAACCGGGGCTGCTCTCCTTTAAGTCCCCCAGTCTCTCTCCCTCCCTTCCTCTCCATTTCTCTCTATTCCCTTCAAAATCCAAACAAGGGATTTGTGTGACTCACGCGCGGCAGGGCTAGAGACCCAACCTTCTCCCTCCGTCCCCGCTCCTATCTCTCGCGCCAGCGCTAACCCCACACTCCACGGCCCCCGAAAGGCCACGCATCCACCCTGCCCCACTGCCACCCCCTCTCCACTCACCCTCCTTCCTCCACTCGCCTCCCTTCTTTCACTCGCAAAAATCCAAAAAAAACGCCACTCCCCTCTCCCGAAAAAACATCCCCTCCTCCCGCATTCTACCTTTCCTCCGCCCTCCCCTTCTCCTCCATTCCCTGGCCTCTCCAACCGCCTCAGTTGAAAACAGAAAGAGGCACAACACCCCCTCCAAGCCCTCCTCCCACGCCATTACCTCCAATATTCGAAATAGAGCTGGCCTCGGGAGAGTTTTGACATTCGTCTATCGAAGGAAGAGGACGCGAAACGTGGAAACTCCCGATGAAGAACTCGAATGAGAGGGCGAGGCCGTGCGGAGCCACACGGAGATTGTCTAATGTTTTTCAAACTTGTATTTAATTTTTTTTTGGAGCGTCCCGATGAAACATTTCTTCCCCCGGATTCCGCGAAACCCACTCGCGAGAGGGTTCCTTTCTTTTTTTAATATATTTTTGGTCAAAGCGAGTGACGAGGGGCGGAGGGAGGGAGCGGGGGGGGCGAGGGTTTCGGGAGGAGGATGATGAGAACGCGACGCGAGAGCTGAGGGGCGGTGGAGATCAAAGAGGAGGGTGGGCGAAGAGAGCGAACACGAGGGCCTCCATCCCCCCCTTCTTTCCTCCCTCCTCCCCGCATCCACACTCCCCTTGGGCGAAGAGGCCCTCCAACCGCCCCCGCCCTGCCCCACTCCCATCTCCACCCACCCACTCGAAGGCTCGGGGGCGGAGTGTGCTGCTCTCCACGCGGAATCCATACTTTGTCCCCCTGCCGTGCCAGCGGAATATCTTCCGCCAAAGAACACTATTCATGACCGCTCCCGTGTTTCGTTTACATTTTTGAGAGATCATACCAAGTATGTTTTCTTTCAGGAACAAAAAGCAACAATGCGGAATTATGGGGGAATGTAAAGATCCGTGTTCTTGAAAAAAAGATCCATATTCCCCGGCACGTATAGACTGAGAGGGGTAGATGTTCAAAAGAGGGGACTGAGTAACATTCCTAGAAGTAACATTAACATCGAAGCTAACGAGGGAGATGCGCGTATGGGACATATAGTATGTGGAAGCCTAACCAACACCGAGGAAAGTTATTTTCAATGAAACTGCTAAATAGGGACGATATCCGAATGAAAAGATGTTATTTCACGTTAGTTTCACCTCACGTTGAATACGCATCATTTACTTGTGTCTCTGTGCAGAGGGACTTAACTTCGTGACTAAACATGACGCAAGGAGAGCCCACCCTCACTACTCATAAAAAACTCACCTTCCTTTTTCACCTAAATGGTTGAACAGTTTTTCAGAAATTATATTCCCATAGTCTATTCCGACACTCTAATTAGATTTCATTTCCTTTACTGTGTTTTTATCTTGCAGTTAAGTACTCCTTGTCCGAAGCTACCCTCATCGACAATATGTAACCTTGACTTCTGCACACTCCCTATCCAAACTATTACGATAGTGTTTCCTTTGCCCTAGTATTTGCTCGCCTCAGTTTTTTGTCTCCGAATGGCCGCTCCACTGGGTCAGACGCCTTGGTAGTCGCCTCGCCGAGGAACAGACGCTGCGCGGACTATCTTTCGTCTGGCTCCCAACCTTTGACCTATTTAGCGTAGGTGACCCTACCAGGAGCAATTACGGTAATCGTTGCTTCCTCCAGCGTAGTTCTACGTGTTATTACAACGCACAAGCCCTTCACCACGTCAAGGATGCGGTCCATGGAGAGGAGAGATTTTGATTACAGATGGGCCTCTATTTAAATTATTATAAGCTAATTAATGATTTTTAGGAGAGTTGTTAAAAAAGATGGAAATGAGTAGCCAAAGAGGAATGGGGCTTGCCTATCTGGCA
This sequence comes from Hetaerina titia, assembly GCA_037158775.1. Lineage (NCBI taxonomy): Eukaryota > Metazoa > Arthropoda > Insecta > Odonata > Calopterygidae > Hetaerina > Hetaerina titia. Next base: position 5,291,879 of record CM073769.1, on the reverse strand, counting down.
TGAATAAAACCTATCTGACATGATTCATCCTAACGGGAGCAATTGCTGTTGCTTTTGCTAGTACAGTTATAGGAGTGATAGGAACACGCAATTCTTTTCGCCACGGTATGTCAGTAGTATTCCATGAAGAGTGTATATATACACTCACATATATTGTAAAAATGTAAAATTCATGGGGTGGATAAAAGCCTATTGTAAACATACAAGGTAAGAAATATTTGAGAAAAACATTGACTAATTTGTGTTCTCTCCTCCTTGGCGTTAATTACAATGACTAGTTAATATCAGATGTTAATTATCACAAAATAGGGTTATCATAATATGGAAGGTAGGCCGACACATGAAATGCCTTTACCTGAGCCAATCATCAGCAGCTGTCCGTTCAACACAGGACTGATATAATGATTCTTCGTAATTCACAACTGTCTTTCCTGATCTCTGCCTTTCTTTTTGTTTGGAGGATCTACGGCTCAGGTTGTACGCCATCCTCGCTCCTTCCTTCTACAACGATCGCGGAGGTATTCAGTTAAATGAATGCATTTAAATCTCCAATTGAGTATCAAAGAATAAAATGGCGGAAGATATGATGAGAAAGGAAGATAAAAAAGTGAAAATGCAGTGCTTTAAGGAGAAACACTAATCAGAGAGGGAGGGGGATTGGCTTCGAAACTTAAGACGTCCCTCGAAACTCATCATTCATTGGCCCTTCTTTATTTTCATAAACAGATGAAAAAGTAACAAGATGGAGGAAAACATATGCACCTGATATTTGAGCACTTTCGTTGGCATTTAACGAGGAATACCAATGCACATGTCTCGCCATGCATAATGATTGGCATTGGGAATGTTTCGCACGCTGATAAATGCTTGCTCACAAAACCTACTTTCTCCTTTTTTGCAGGACCTGCACCGACCACTCTCATGCAATAAACTTCGTTCATTAAAAATGTCCCCCATCTCCCGTCTAGCGGAATGTGTGAAAGGTAAAACCTACCTAACACTCTGGTGCCGCTCAGGCTAATGCCACAATTTAGATTTAGAATTTTAGAAGTGATTTTACAGAATCAGTTATTTTTCTTAATTACTGCACACATGGCTTCTACTGTGTCTCCAGAGCCGCAAATTGCAACTGGTGTCACACTCCCGAGGCGAAAATGTAACTTGCGAGCCAACGGTTTAATAGACATAATCCACCAAACTAGTCTGGCTAATAAAGCTTAATGGACAGCTGCATAAGTTCACTCTTTATTATCGACATTTTTTTTACCTTTTTTACGTACCTGAAGTCTGTTCTTTTCTGATGCCAAATGTTCTGGTAGTTCAAGGGAAACACGAGTGCAATGAGCTTTTTCCCTAACGTATGCCTTTGGTCGATTACAAAGAGACTGCGGTGAACCCTTCCTGAGATGGAACTTAATATAATAATAACTTACAAGGTCTGTCCCAAAAAGAAAGTAAAAAGGGTTTTCCATGTGAAGTAGTCGACTGAAGTGGAACAATTTATGGCGGGAAAAAGCTGAGAGGTCTTGGGAATGCAACATGATCCTTGTTAGTTGTCTGCGGGTCGTTACAGTCTGTGTATCACTGCTAGACTGAATTAATCCCTGTTCGAAGGCCGTGTCACAAATTCACGAAGCTACTTTGCATGGAGCAATGATATGCGATAAAATTTTTTGTTTAACTAGGAAAATTGGGTTCGGCGACCATGACCATGATTAAGGATTCTTATGGAGATGGAGTAATGTCCGAAGTGATCGTTTTCTTCATGCACGGGATGTTCTATGAGGGTGACGAGGAGATTGACGATTAGGAATTCCCCGGACATCCATCAATAACACAGTGTGATGAAAATGTGCAAAAGATGAGACACATGCTCAATTATGATGGACCTCCAAATGTCTTGATGTCTCCAGAAAAGTGCAATATTCAGAAAACCACAGTGCGTTGCATTCTTACAGAATATTTAGCCATGAGAACGGTGTGCAACGATGGTCCCCAAGGTGATAACTGTTTGAGGGACTATCTTTCCTTGAACCTCTTGAAAGTGAATCACTGTTAAAGTGACCCACATTTTTTAGAATCGGTGGTTACTGATGACGAGAGATTGACCTTTGAGTATGATCCAAGTATAACCCTTTCGCATACTATTTTGGACTCATGGATTATATCAAAGATGCCACGGCAAGGTTCCTGAACGAGGTTCCTGTTAATGTCTCACAGGAAGCATACCAAGAGCGCAGCAGAGGCGCTGACGTCGGTGTGTTGATGCATAAGGGTGCTGTTTTGAAGTGTTTTAGTAATTTCTACTTTTATCTGAATTAAAATTTTCCCCCGTTTTATTCTACTTATATTTGGGAAAGAACTGGAGCTTTCTCCGTATAACGGCTTGGCTTAAGATCCAAGGAATACTATATGATATATAAATATGTTTTCAATTAATGTAATTATGAAACAGTTGGTTTTTATATAATATGCTGTTTCAATGAGATGAGCCTGTCTTCCACTTTTGTCACAATCGTTTAGAAACACGTACATCACAAATAAGAGATGCAATAATCTTATTTAACAAACTTTATAATTATGAAAGAATGTGAATTGTATGCACCGATAATAGACAAGTACATAGGAATGGAACAAAGAGTACAATGTTGGTCATATTAAGAGAATGAACGAGAGACGAAGCATCAAACGGAGTGACGCATGAAAGGAAAGAAAAGAGTTAGATAGGGAGTTTAATACCGAAAATTCAATAGTCAACGTGAAAAAACTCTTAAAAGGGGGGAATTTAACTCAATAAAATGCTCAGGAACACAAGGGCTTGTATGGAACAGTGTATGAATGTGACGGAGGAAAAGGAAGTGGGCAAGGACTAAGGCAGCAGCAGAGAAGAGATCGGTGAAAAGGAGTTTCCTGAAATAACTAAAATCAGCCTTTTTATGACTTTGACCACCCCGAAGGAGAACGTCATGAGTCATGGTACATACGCATTACTATCTGTGCGTGTGAAAACAATTCCCTCTCACCGGTTGCAATGCGTCATCGATGGACATCGTCGAAAATGCCAGCACCCCCTCTAATTGACGGGTCAATATATGGAGATGGCTCGAAGCCGAATTACAGCTGTGCCCTTCGACCCCGACCCCCACTCGTTCCAACCCCCCGTGCTCGCCCCCTGGCCAACCCGCATGCTAAATATTTCACGAAAGGCGCCGCCGCCGCCGTATTTATGCTGTAAAGTTTAGTGTAACTCCTTAATCGAAGGATGAAGTCTCTTCCGCGACAGCATCATCTACTCCACACTAATGTGAACCCAACTCTCAGCGTTCGTTTACTGAAAGCCATGTAAATCCCACGAGAGCTCTTTAAGAATGCACATCCGCTCTTTGAGAGTTCACATCCCATTCCGAGCTTTCAATATGCTTGGCCACCTTTTAAAAATGCCCTCGTCATTCCCACAGTGTCCTTGGTGGATGCTGGCAACATTCCGGGAGAGTAGATGCATAGAGTACTTGTGAGTGGGATTGAAACGTCGCTTTACAAAATTTAAGGTCATCAACCGTGGTAAATCGATTTCAAAAAGTGGGAATATGGAGTCATCCGCGGCATCTCTCGCAGTTTCGTGGAATCTGGGAATATGGATAAATTATATGATTAAACAAAGGATTAAATATAAACAAAGTCTTAAGCTTGAATTTGACTTAAATGTCTTATAGTCTGAGTCAAAGAACTGTGAAACTAAAAAAAATGTCCTAGATGTCAGACCAGGAAAAGGACAAATTTAGGCTTCGCATTTACAGTGAAAAGACTTCCTTTCCAGAAAGAAATATTAAAGAAATACTGAGGAATTTAAATCGTCTTCTCTCTGATTATCTCAGAAAACCCCTTCTCGAGTTTGATAAAAAAGAGAAAATGCATGCAAAAATTGGAGCAATCGAGATCGATCTTCAATCCAGAAAAATTTTACGTAAAGCTGAATAAGTATTCATAGACTACGAATAAAATACCGTAACGTATTAATTTAGCTTCTTGGTTTGCAATTTTAGAAAAGGACCTTAAATTTAATTGAGGGAGGTTATTAAAAATGAATAAAGGAACAAATCGCAAATACTATAAGTACGCTGGAAACAAGAAAAGTCGTGGTTGACCTTGGATTAGATTTCCTGCTCGTTCAACAGCAATATAACTATTTAAATAATACCGAAAAACAAATGGAAACTCCCAGAACTTGAGATAAAAATTACGAGTCTCGGCTGTTATCGTCTAAGAAAAATTCCTTGCTTTTATATTTTGTCTTGAAAATAATTAAAATTTCCTCTATCTTGAAAACTGCTCTTCAAAACCCCTTGAAGCGCCAAAAACTGAAGACAAAAACTAAAAACACAATCAAAGATGAAATACTCTTGACATCAAAACCAATTTGGCTTTCCCAGTGGCAGCGGCACCATCTCAGCGGTAGAAAAATTAGCACCGAAATCAATTAATTTAAAGAATTGTTTATGGCTGTAATCTTTGTCGGCTTCCAAAGAAAATTTGATTCACCGTGGTTGGCGATACTGCATGTACCCTCGAAATGAAAAAACTGAATTTCCCAAAAAATCAAAACCGAATTTTAAGAAGATACTTCTGCGAAGGGCAACCATCCTAAAACTTAAAGACGAAGGAACGATTAAGGATATTACGACAGGAGCCCTGCAACGATCTATCCTCGGACCATTAATTTGGAATGACGCAATTAACGGTCAACTGAAATCATAAATTTTTGAAAGGTGGCAGATTCACGGTCTACGTGGATGACATTACACCGAGCATCCTTGAAAATTCATGGGAAAAAACCTGAAGACATCGGCCCAAAGACCGCATGGTACATTCTAATCAGTTGGTGTGCGAAAATGAAGTTGAAGACAAATGCAATGCAAACTTTGTGTGTACTCGCACATCAGACGTGTGTATGTATATAGTATGTTATGTATATCAAGTTAGCACTAGCAAAAAAACACACAGAAACAGACAAAAAAAGAAAATAAACTCACCTTTCTCAAGGAATAGAAGGAAGGAACTAAACATAGTTCTGTAGCTTCTAGCTACAGAGCTTATGTATAGGCAACCAAGCACTAACTATCAAAACTGATATTATTCCAACCATATTGGCAATGATGGGAACAAAGGGAAGGGGAAGGAGAACCTTCTCATTATTCCCCGATGTAGTAGCCAGAAATAAGACCAGATTCAACACAGGATATTAACGGCAATAATAAACGGACGTGGAAGTTTCATGCAGTATAAGTGTTAATACGGAGATTTGTAAATCAGAAAACGAAGCCTGTAGACCTAGAAGTAGTTCAGAGAATGCCTCCCATCGCCTCCTAGATTGCATCATTCAGAAAAATCCAACCGACAAGAACAGTAACTTCACAGATTTCAATCAAGGGAATCTTTGAAAAGATGTATAATAAATCCTGTATATTCAAGAAAGAAGAAGATGCATATAAGTTCAGCAAGAAGGAATTGAAGAAAGACAATCAAGAGTAATTTAATGAAAAGTGAGAAAAGAAAAAGACGAAAGATGAGAACCAATGCCAAAACTACTTTTGGCTGTATTGAACTCTAAAAACTTGTACTTTTTGCCATACTGTTATGTCAGTGATGATGTAATTAATAATTAGAAATAGCACTAATGGAATGAAACATATTAAAGGAGGAGAATGCAGTAAAGTAAGACAATGGGAGTTGAATTAAACGGTTTCCCGATATGTGTGTTCAATTTGAGTGCAAATGAAGAATAAAAGTCGACTTCATATGGGCGCAGATTCGGAAAGGGAGGTACGCAACTGTATTGACATCCCCGATTCCTCCCACGCCTCTTTTCTTCCCCTTCAGCTCTTGGGTGCACCCACGCAAGAGGTGGCGTCCTGCTGAACAGCCTAAATGGATCAATTCTTCATCCATTTTTTTCTCGTGGGTTTACCCCATGGTGGGAGAACCTAATGATAGGTATATGAGGACTATTAATAAAAAAGATTCAGGTTCATACGCAACAAAAATAATACTAATGACCACCAATAAAAGACAGGACAATAGGGTACGGGGCTACCTAGGTGAAGATCGGTCTGGGGAGAGGGGGGCGTCTGACATCATGGCAGTAATGAGAGCATAAATTTCAATGTACTCGTGCATAAGAAAATCAGGATGTCTTAGCTTAATTCGTGGATTTCGAGAAGGGATTCTACAGTGGGAGAAAAGTCAATTAAATTACTGCAAAATATAGGAGTAGATTAGAGAAATCTAATTTGAAACGTGACTCGGACTGGACAAATGACGGTAGCGGATGAAGGATCGGATATGCAGTAATAAGCGGGGAAGTACGGCAAGTCATCGCGAATGCTTTATTACGCCGAGGAAATATTAATTGCGGTGGGGGATGGGCTGGGGAGGGAGGAGCGGGTGGTAGGGATAAAAGTGGGCACGGGTCTGATGACTCAGTCCGATTTGGGGATGATTAAGCTTCAGTTATCCAAGTATTCAGCGAACTGTTATAATTTTCGTGCACATTACAGAAATACCGTCATAAATATTGAGATTAAGGGCGTAATGAGAAAACAAAATTATTGAGATTTTCAGAAAAAAGACGGAAGAAGATGTATTTTTTTTTAAATATTTGAGTTTATCTTAAATAAGGTAGGAAAGCTCTCATGTGAGCAGTTAGCGAGAGAATAATTTAGAAATAAATGGCAACTGGTAACTATGACTCTCATTTAAAGCTCATTTAGCTGCGTTTGGTTCCAAAAATTAGACAAACGAAGATAGGTATAGATGGCGGACTTTGCGATGAGAGTATGAGGAGGAACGGGAAAATAATTTAAATAGAATGGGAAAAAACAAAGGCACAAATCATGGCAGGTGAAGAAAAGAGGCTGTACGGTGAAATTCTGAGGAGCCAGGAAAAGCGAATAAGGGAGACACCGAGTGACAGTGTAATATTCAAGTCAGAGAAAGAATCTTGGGGTGGGGATTGGGCGAAGGCACTGAGAATACGCATTTCGGAGGACACGGAGGAGGATAGAAAGCGTAAGGAGTTGAATAAGAACGTTGTTCAAGGGAAATACTGTATATTTATCCTGCGCGGAAATGGTTTCTTTCAAATTTACGGCAATGCGTAAGAGTGTCCAAGAAACATTCAAGAGCTACAACGCACAGTCAATCGGATTGACTGAAGTATTAACGAGCGAGCATTAGATGGAAACTGAACGGAGGCTTTCCAACTAGCAATGCATTCAATTACACTTCTCAAACCTCGTCCTGATAAGACCATTGCCCACACAACTGTAGTTAATGCGTCGAGGTCCCACCATTATTTGCGCCAATTAATCCCTGCGGTCAATTACGGATTAGCGGGAACGGGGGGGTAGGATGGGTGGACCCGGCGTCGGAGTTTGAAAAAAGAGGCGACGGCATTTCATCAGCCCGACCGAACCACGGCGGCGGGAGAACTGTCCCGACCATCCGAGCAGAGGGGCCGAGCGGGGAGGGAGGCAAATCCTGCCCCAGCACCACCGGAATGGGTGGACCCCGGTCATCTCGACTGAGGCTTGCCATGTAAGGAGGTGAGCGAGGCACGCACGCGTCGCATTCCCACGAATCCTCACGCAGTCACGCGTGCATTCAGAGCGGCGAGCCCACACATTTCGACCCCCAAGCGTGCAGGGCATCAGTGACCAAAGGAAAAGAGAATAAAATAGTCGCAGAGGGTCATCCAAAAATAGTGTATCGTGTGTGTATGTATGTGTGTAGTGCATGTATCGTTCGACGTGAATGAATCAAGGATATGAGCGAGTGCATCCCACTTCGAGCGCCGCCTTGTACTACGGGGGAGAGAGAGAGGGAGTGCACTTCTTCCCCGACTCTCCAGAAGAGCTCCACCCAACCACACCGCCCCCTCGATCCCCCGCCCCTCCCCTTTCTCCCCGTGGGAGAGAGAGAGGGAATGTGTGCAGATCGATCCATCTCCACCCCTCCCTCCCTACGCACCCCCAAACCACCCTCCCCTCCTCCTCATCCCTCTCCGCGGGGCCACTTGATTTGTGGTCGCGTGGGGGGAGTATAACTCTCCAGGCGCAAAAAATATGACGTCTCGACTCCATCATCGCGGCGCCCCCTTCCAGCTCCGCACCCCCCCACCGTTCCCGTATGACTCCCTCCCCCCTCTCTGCCCCTCCTTGCGCCACCTCCGGAGAGATATCGCCCGACTCCAACCCTCGCCCCACCCCCTCCACTCCCTTCGCCCCCGCCTCTCCTTTCCTTCCCAGGCATCGGCGAGACAAGTCGTAATAGACTCTCTGATTTGTGGCCGGCGCTCGCTGAATGATTGCATCTCCTCGCTTATCCATCTCTCTCTCCCTCCCCCTCCCCCTCCCACCCCCCCTCTCTCTTCCGCGGATCTCTTCCCCGGAGTCACCGCACTCTTCGCATTTCTTACAATATTTATTTACAGGGCCGTCCCGCAAGTCCAAAGGAGGGAGGTTTCATTATGGGTTTCTGAATCACGCGTATAAAATGTAAAACTCCTTTGACATTTCGTTGATAATCGGGGGGAAGGGGAAGCGAGGTAAAGTTAGCAAGAGTGATTAAATGTGTTGTAATTCTTTGATAAACCCACGTCCGTTTAGCGCGAATTCACCGTGGTGTTTTTTTTAATAACACAGGCCTACAAAAAAATTATTTTTTGGTGCCGGGAATCTTTGTGATGATTTTAACTATATTTGTAGATCTGAATCCAAATATGAAAACCGTTTTATTTAACAGCTCTACTTTTTTAGATATGGCACACCTCACGATTAGTTGTTTTAATATTTGATATATTCCGGAAAATAGTTTTCAAAGTTAAATAAATCTATAAGTATACTAATTTATAACCACTCTGCGGTGTTCCTTTTATTTTCAATAAACTGTCAATAAGTTTTATGCATATTTCTATATTGTAGGCCAATGAGATTAAAAAACAAAAATCGTTTGTATCGACTTCGGTAAAAGATGGCGAAATTAGTTCATAAGGTATCCGTTAGATGGCATTCACGTCTTCTGTTCTCTTGACAGCCATTTTTGTTTCATTAGTTGCCCTTGGCTATTCGGAGCAGGTGGGCGGACTTTCCTTCAAAGTGTAACTTTTTGTAAAACATCATCTAAAAATGAGCTCAAGTCGAAGATGCTGTGTTAATGATCCTGATGTGTTTTGTTACGTTTGTGGGGAATATATGGTAAAAGAAAATAGGAAAAATATTACAGACTTTGTGAAACGTGCATACTTGATATATTTTGGTGTTAAGCTTGGTGACCAAGATAAAACATGGGCACCGCATTTTGTGTGTAAAACATGTACTGAACATCTGCGGCAATGGACAACATGACAAAGGAAAAATCTAAAATTTGGTGTGCCAATGGTGTGGAGAGAACCTGTGAACCATATTGACAACTGTTATTTTTGCATAGTAAATGTTCCGGGAATTAATCGAAAAAATCGCCACAAGTGGACATATCCAGATTTGCCTTCAGCTAGACGCCCGGTACCCCATTCAGAAGAAATACCGATCCCAATATTTCAGACGTTACCAGATATATCAAAGGAAGAATTTCAGTTATTTGAAAAGATTTCTCATTCTATTGACGATAGTGGCAGTGACTACGAGGGGGTACCAACAATTCCTCAACTATTTAATCCAGATGAACTAAGCGATCTTGCTAGAGAACTGAACTTATCAAAGGAAGCATCCGAACTACTAGCATCAAGACTGCATGAAAAGAATTTACTGCAACCCGGTACAAAAATAAGTTTTTATCGCACAAGGGAAAAGGATATGCTACCCTTCTTTACTCAAGAAGACAATCTTACATTTTGTTTAGACGTTAAGGGTCTTTTGGAAAAAATGGGACTACTATCACAATATGATGCTAGTGATTGGCGTTTGTTTATTGATAGCTCCAAGCGTAGTTTTAAATGTGTACTTCTTCACAATGGTAACAGGTTTGGCGCAATACCAATCGCTCATTCAACTAAAATGAAAGAAAAATACGATACAATAGCATTGGTCTTACAGAAGATAAAATACCAGGAACATCGCTGGGTGATTTGTGTAGATTTAAAAATGGTGAACTCTCTTCTTGGGCAGCAATGTGGCTACACAAAATATCCTTGTTTCTTGTGCCTCTGGGATAGCAGGGACAGACAAAACCACTGGATGAAGAAGGAGTGGCCTAAGAGAGAAAACTTGGTTGTAGGGAAAGAAAACATCATTGCTGAATCTTTAGTTGAAAGAGAGAAAATCATCTTACCGCCTCTACATATTAAACTAGGCCTAATGAAGCAATTTGTAAAGGCTCTTGACAAGGCTGGACCATGCTTCGGCTACTTAAGACTAAAGATGCCCCATATAAGTATTGAAAAACTTAAAGCTGGTATTTTTGAGGGGCCACAAATCAGACAACTTACAAAGGATCCTGCCTTTGTCGAGTCAATGAATGAGATTGAAAAAATTAGTTGGATGTCATTTGTTGAGGCCATAAAAATTTTCTAGGAAATCACAAAAGTGAAAATTATATTGAGCTGGCAAACATTATGCTCAGTAACTTCAAATCACTTGGATGTAATATGAGCACAAAAGTTCACTACCTACACAGCCACTTGGACAATTTTCTTGGAAATTTAGGAGACACAAGTGAAGAACAAGGTGAAAGATTTCACCAGGATATAAAAACAATGGAAGCTCGCTACCAAGGAAGATGGGGTAACCATATGATGGCAGATTACTGCTGGTGCTTAAAACGGGACTGTTTGAACAAAGTGCACTCAAGAAAATCGAAGCTTCCGATGTGTAGAGTGATGTTTTTATGTATTTTTGTCTTTTCAATTTGTTTTATTACAGTAAAACATTTTAGTATTTGTGTTAAATTGTATTGTAAAATTCTGTTGTGTTTGTGGGTGATTTAACAGCCCTAGAAATAAATCAAGTTCTTATATTTAGTGGGTTTTATTATTAATATAATATTCCCATATCATCATGTAGAAGATTTTTTTACGTAAGTAACAAAATATCTATATCTTGAAAACTATAGCTGATAGGAAAAAACTAGTGTCATAATTGGATTCAGCACCCTAATTGTTCTCTAAATCAGCATTAAAAGCTCCGGCACCAAAACCACTGTTGGCCTGTGCAATTAGTTCTCTCCTGTTTAAGCTATTTTTGATTTTAATTGGTTTGGCGATTCAATTACGGCGATTGCGGTAAATATTTGGAATAATAAACATAATTATTACTGTAAAGAAAATTAAAGATTTCTTCTGAATTTCTCATGCGTAATTTCACTGAGATATTCTGATCCTATGATGCCCTTATTTGGACGTGCTGAAGGAACCAGTTTCTTTCGCATTTCTTGTAGTATTGTTGGATATGCAAGAGCTACAAGTTAATTGGGGAAAATAAAGCAAATCTGGACCTCGTAATACAAGTGTGCTTCTTATACTTCTGGACTCCACTCTCTGTAGCAATCGTGACATGCAAACATTTAAATAATTTCTATAACGGAAACTTTACCAATATAATAAAGGTTAGCGAAGATTTAATATCAGAAAGGTACGCGTTCTGGATTTTATCAAAGTTCTCGAAGGAGCAGGTTATTAATAAGCCATACCCTCTCGGAAGAGTATGGACCTATTTCTCAAATCTGCTATTCCACCGACGATTCGTTCAAAAACCATCGTAAAAAATAATGCGTATTATTTCATTTAAACTTCTTATTACATCTAGACAAGTGACAATCGTTTTAACATGCTCATTGTTTTCATAAGTATTTGTATCAGCACTATTATCGGTCTAGTACATCAGTCGCTGGGGTTTTGAAAACAGGACTCTGGATCACTTCGATGAAATAAAGAGAAAAATACGGCCGAGTTAAAGGCTTTGGACACTCGTTTCTCAAGTTCCAGGCGCGTCCAGAAGCTGATTTGCTATCAATAGATTCTAGTGAAACCTAAAAACTAATTCGACTCGACTTGGAAGGCGAATTGTGACCGTACAGGGTCGCACACCCAAAAGTGGTAGGACTGATTTTTTTACAAGAATTTTATTGACGATAAACTTACATCGGCTTAATAATCTTCAAAGTGTGCTCCTTGAGCATATTTCATAGCACACTTTATATACTTTAGCACACTTAGTATAACGTTGCTTTCATTCCCCGTACGCCCGCTGGAAATTTTCTCTGGGGATGCCGTTGATGACCCTCGTCGAAGCCTCTTGAACGGCCTTTATCGAGTCAAAACGTCGTCCCTTGAGCTGTCTTTTTATCAGGGGGAAGAAGAAGAACCGGTGGTGCCAGATCGGGAGAATAGGGCGGGTGCGGCAACGCCGTATTTGGCCAGGAGCTGTCTGACGACGTTGGTCGACACTCAGAATTTTCGGCACCATCTTGGCGCACACCTTGCGCATGGCCAAATCCTGTGAAATAATGCGTTGGACGTTGGATGCAGACAGACCCAACTGGTCTGCAATTTCTTTACTGGTTAAGCGTCGGTCTCTGTTCAGCAGTGTCCTCACTCTGTGCACATTCGCGTCTGTTCTTGCCGTCGACGGCCGTCCGGAGCGACGGTCGTCTTAAACGAGCTCCCTACCCTCTTTAAACAACTTGTGCTACTGTGGAACGGCTTTAGGCAGTGTCCCCATAAACCTGATTGATCATATCGAGGGTCTCAGTTGCCGTCTTCCCGAGTTTCGCACAAAACTTCACGGAATAACGTTGCTCTAAATTCACCATCAAGTCCAGAATGCTAAATTTTGTGGGCATATGGACTCGATAACTCTGAACATAAAACGAAATTTACAGTTATTTCAGTTTTATTTGTAAAACACGTCGCCACAAGAGAGCTCTAAAAGTAAGGAATTTTACAGTTATATACTTTTCATTTGATTTTTAGCTTAGTATTTTCCATTTACTTTGCTTTTCACATAGCACTTCGCGAAAAACTCTCAGATTTCCACGATTTTCGCTAAACAGCTGGTAAGTATCCTTGCATCGCGAGGTGTCTCATCTTTGGGTATGATGCAGTGAGTCTCTCATTTTTACTTTCAAATATACCTCCCAACGAAAACCCATGCTGACTCCACACTAGTGGGATGCAGCTGTGACCAGTTGCATAGTTGCGGTGTGACGCTATGGTATGGTCGCTGCATATGTGAACGAGCAGGCGTGCCTATCCTAAGAAGACTAGGAAGGTCAGTGAGCGACCCTTAAAAGACAGGTGCCATAGCATGCACTTGTGGCCTCTCACAATCTTCAATATGGCGTACATTACATACTGCCACTAACCAGATGTAACCAATTAGACACAATTTCACTGAGTCCCATTGTACGAAAAGTGAAGAATCAGGCGTGATATTGTGGAATCGAGACATAATGAAAACTTTGTTGCAATTTTCCACTGTTAAAACTTTATTGCCGACCATGGTTTCGATACACTGTATCATCTTCAGGTGAGCTAACCAGGGCTCGCCTGAAGATGATACAGTGTATCGAAACCATGGTCGGCAATAAAGTTTTAACAGTGGAAAATTGCAACAAAGTTTTCATTGAGTCCCATTGTATTTCCTAAAACTGCCACCGAAGAGCGGGACACGACACATGAATAATTCTTGAGTTAAAGGTGCCCATTTTTCGCGAAAGGCATATTTCTCTGAGGCGAATTCTTACTTGGAGGCAAATACGCACATTATCTGACAATGTACAGAAACACACTAAAACATACGCACTTACACAACTATACACATCATGCATTAACTGCTGTGTTAGACTAAATAATTAAATTTTAGACTTTAGACCAATACGTTACGGCGCTTTTTTTTCGATTTTTTACCATGACGTATCATACGAGGGAAGGAGTACCTTAATCAGTCTGTGACAGTGTCTCTCGCTTATATTTTGTCTCTAGGGGGCGGAACCTACCCTCCCTCGTTCCTCGATGCCACAATAAGAACTCAAATGTCCCGTAATTCTCTGAAAATAATTCTCCCGCCTGCTCTCTTCGAGAATCAAGTCGCTTCCAACCTAGTTCTAGCAAATTATCCGTCACGCTTACTCTCTTCTCGTAGCAATTTCTGGCAAAACTAGTAAAATTTCTTCGAGTTTTATTTGATAAAAGTTTTCATCCATAGATCGTAGTTATTTTATATGTAAATAAAGGTGGCCTAACTTGTATTATTATATTATATTATTATAACTAGCTTATTATGTCCCGAAATCGCTAATGAACTAAAAATCATTAAAGAAAAACAGTTTAAAAGGGTACCCACCTACCAACAAACGATTTGCGAGGATTGGGATCACATAAATTTTCCTTTATGTGAACTTTGACGCGTGTGACAGTGTATATAGTTACATTGTGTCAACTGAATCCTGTATTTCCGATTGGGAATATCGGTGTTGCTGAATTGAATGAAATTATAAATAACAACAGGCTCAAGTAAATGTGCGAAAGGCTTAGATTTAAGGTTAAGGGTTATTAAAAAGGACTGCTAAGAAATACCATTCAATCAATAAATTAGGTGAGCACGGAAATAAATACAAAGACCTTGAACTCTCATAATGAGCACACACATTTGGTGAGAGTGGACCAATGGTGGTAAGTCATTCATTCTACTTCCGATTGGAAGATCAAAGACCGCCACGATTACAGTGCCCGGACACAATCAATCAGCCCCAGACTACGTGGGTCACTGGTTACGTGATTAATCTGGGAAACCTTGCCGGGTTGGGGAAATCCAAATCACTCCTTCCCTCTCAACTTTCGCGGAGTAATGGCAATGAGATATGAGGCGAGTGCCACTTAACCTGGCCTTTCGGATCTAAAGTAATCTAATCTAAATCTAGTGCAGGCGATAAAATCTAGCAATCAACCTAAGAGAGTGTCACTGGTTCGATCGATTAATATCAATTCCCACAAATCTACATTTAGATACTTAACCTGATTTAGGTAATTCACCTAAAGATGGGAATACTTCCACGGATTTCATTTTTTCATTTTATCTCTCTTTGAAAAAATACCAGGTCAACACTCCAACAAATATACCAATCCATTGATTGTGATCGGCTGATAATTGATATATACATATATGTAAATATATAACATATTTGAAGATCACGCGCACATATTTGTCCCAAAGATGTCCTATTACTCAAAACCACATTTAAAAAGATTTTATGTATTCCATTGATTTCTTTTCTAATATAGATGCTATCTATTTTTAAATAACGATGCTATAGATATGATTACTGGGTGTAAAAGAGGTTTAATAGCAAACACAATTGATATCTTGTACAAATCATTCCTATATTTTTGCCGATTAATGGTTGCACTTCGACATGAGGTTAGCAGTAACATCGCAAAAAATATCTGATTGTTTAGTTTATCCATTACTGAGGTAACTAGCCTCAAAGGGATTTTTCACCCTATGGATTAGAGAATAAAGACGGAGAATTTATCTTTTTCAGTGGTAGACGGATCCCTTCTTGAGTTTCTTTGTGGAGGGCGCTTTAAATGAGTACGCCGTCCGTCGGATGGGACATTAACCTGCATGTGACCCCTCGGCGCCTTTCGTTAAGAGTAGGCTAATGCTGACGCCGGACTTCTCCCTTCCTCGTTTCACATCCATCATTAATGGCTGCAAATGATCTCATCTGCTGGTCGCCTCACCTAAAGCTACTGCTATTACGGAGTTAATATTTTTTGTAATGTTTTATTTGCCATATTTATTTTATTATTTATTTAATATTCTACTGTTTTAAGTAGGTTTTAGATGGATCGTAGAATTAATTTGGCTAAATATTCTACCATCACCTAAAAAGACAAAACTTGACATGAAAAACTTCATTCAACTGTTTCTCAATTTTGCATACTTCCTTCCTCTCTTTATTCCGTCCGACATTCCGATGCCATTCCTTCCTGCCCCCCTCTCGCTTGACTAACTTTCTCACCTCTGTTATAGTCTATTCCATCGCCAATGAAAAAGCTATTTCTCCCAAAAATCCTCTCTCCTTCCGAACAATGCCTTGCACCTCCCCGTTTGCTTTCCTCCCAGTCCAATTAACCTTTTCCATACTTCTCGATATCAACATCTCAACAGCCTTCTATCCATGCCTATCTTGTTGCTTCTACGGTCAAATTTCCGAGCCGCTTTTCACGCCTCGTATCAAAGTCTTTCCTACCATCGTTACCCAACGTCCAGTCAACAATTCCCACGTCCTTGTGTTATCATATGCGCCTAATGTGTTTCTTCTTCTTATAATCCTACAGCTTTTTGACCATCTTGCTCAAATACGTTTCCAAGAAAGGAAAATTCTTCCACCGGCTCTGGTTTTTGCTCTCCTATATGACTCTTCCCTCTCCTACTTGACCTAGCCTTCCTCTTACTCGAAAACCTCGTAAATACTTCCTATAAGGTAAGAAGAATAGTCCAGGTCTGGGAAATTTAATTCAACTCTTGGCTTGTGAAAGATAGTCTAAGTCTGGTATAAATCTACCTCGAAGTGATGTTTCTCAAGAGCGAGTAAATGCTTTATGGATCATATCCAGTGAGGACGCTCTGAATCAAAAAAGTTTGACAAAGGTTCTAGCAGAAGATCTGGAGCGTGGAAGGAAAATAGACGTATCGTAAAAGGGAATCAGACAATGCAACCTCTTCAATACGTTTCCATTGAGATGGCACCGCCCGTTTTTGACGAGCATATCGTCTGGAGCATACCAAAAATAAATGCATGTTATTTTTTCAAAACTGTAGAATTCTCCTCCACGCTAGTTAACATCCGTGCTTCAGTAAATGCATATGGTTAGTAAATATATAAAATAATAGTGAATAGAAGATATGTAACAACTGAGAATTATTAATGCACATTAAAAAACGATTACGATGTAAATAGTTCACAATGAAGTTGGATTAAAAAACTACTAATAATTATTCGAGAAACACAGCTTCACTTATTATCCTTTGGAAACCTAAAAATGAATTTTGAGATAGAATACTTCATAAAACATATCGTTAAGAAAAGAATGAATTTTTCATGCAACACTTCTTATTGTGTACTCTACATCCTACATGCGGAAATTCCCCAGGACTTAGTTCATTAGAATAAGTATTAACGTACAGGTTAGGGACTGCGCGAGGATATGTATACATGTGTGTATGTATGTGTGTATATATGTATGTATATATATATTTTTTTCTTACAGGTTCCCCCACCTTTCCTCACATAACCCCCAACCCCCTAAACCCTAACCCTTCCCTCATGGTTTTTTGGTGGCTCGCAGGGTATTTATGTAGAAGTAGAAGTATACTTATAACTCTGTTATGAATGTGGTTCTAATTTAATTATATGCAGGATATAGTTTTCTTCACTCCTTCACCCCCCCCCCCCAAATGGTCTTCGCGGCCATCCTCTTGTCCTTCTACCCTGGGGCTCCCAAATCAATTCGCTTCAGGTGCCAT
>CM073769.1:5157099-5274257 GCA_037158775.1 Hetaerina titia | reverse complement strand
TTGAATGTCACGTTAGTCGGGAATTAACTAGAAGTGAAGGACTGCTTAGTCCCTTGTCAATCAAAAACCTCGTCTGAACCGTTGACCGATGTTGACAACTTTCCATTACATGAGCATTCACATGAAAATTCTAAGCTCTAGAATATTAAACGGTTTTGTTGATAAAAAGGCCTCAATACATTCGAGTGAAACTAGGGTATGTACTGAGTGCGCGGATTCCGTCTCTCTCTCCCCACTGGGAGATTAAAAATAAAAACGGAGTCGTCGAGCCGTCCCGACCGCAAACCGCCGCAGACCCTGGCCCACTCAAGGACCGACCGAAGACACGACGCATGCAACACGCACGCACACACACACATAACGCGGGAGGGGACGCACCAAATCATCCGTTTCGGATGAGGCCGCAAAGGAGAAGACGGCGATCCCTGAAAACAATTCGACCGTGTTTCCGCACTGCCTCCAGAGCAAAGCATTCATCTTCTCTCTTCCCCTCTAGGCTAAACGCCGCTCCACCATCCCGTCCTCCGTCAAAGCCACGCCCACCAACACCCATCCCTGCTTCGTCTCGATCTCCCATCCTCTCCTCCTGCCCCCATCCTCGCCATCCCGTTCCGGCCGTGTAAGGCGCATGGGTCCAGTCGCCTAGCGACGACTTGGGAGTATCCCAAGGACGCGCAATATGTCCCTTCTTGTTCCACACTGGCAGCAATTACTATAGTTGCGAAAATAACCAGCAGTATCAAGCTAGTAGATGATGCTATGGTAATATACTAGGACCTGAGCGATAAAAAGGGTCATTGATACTGTCAAGAGATATCAACAGTAATAACAAGCAGTATAACTTGGTAGTACGAGGGTGATCTCTAGATGACTCAGTTCGCAGTAATTCAATGATAGGCAAAAATTTCATTCCCTAGCACATAAAAAAAGTATAGAGATAAAACCTCGGAGTTAACATATAATTTGTTGCTACACTAGCATGGAAATAAACATGGGAGCAACAAGTTCAAAATATCCACGGAAATAACTTAAATAAATTCAGCGTTATTGAACCAGCAACAAAGACGTATTTGAATGAAAGGTTTAGAGGTGTGTTTCACGTGATAAAGACGCTATCTTGAAAGAGCTTAATGCATTTGAACCTATTACGGAAAGAGTTAAATCTCCGGAATAGTAAAAGTTTTTAACCAACAAAAGGTTTCACATGATTGTTTGAAAACTCTCAGTCACTCGGGTGAGCCATAAGTTTGAAAAAAGTGCAATGCTGTCACCGGGGGAACAACTTATTCTATTCCACCATTACATGCATTTCCAGTCGTGTAATTAAAAATGGTTTTTGCATGAAAATATACGCCTCTGTGGATGCATATTTTCATTCATATTTGGTTTTCCATTTTTATTATATTTTGTGGTTTTATTATATTTTGCGGCTATGAACTAACAACCCCCGCCATACGCCCCCGCTGTGGCTGCGGAGTATTATTTAGATGTGGATGTTCAATGGCAGGTGAGATTTCTATGAGAAGGTAAGATAAATTGGTATTAGCACTAACATAAATATTAGGAATACTTATCTTGTGTCACTTCACGTTCGCAATAGTAAAATATATTTCCGAAAGACTAAAACAAAATTTAAAATTATCATTAAACTAATTAAACCTACGGCATAGTTGCATAGAGCAACTTACAATACCCTACTGCATGGAGAATTCAGTATGATGAGTAGATGTACATATATGCATGTAATTGAAATGTAAACGTCGAAACAACTGTAGAGATACATGGAATAAAGCATTGTACGAGTGTATTTATCTTTTGAGAAATTGAGAAAGAGAAGACAATGTAAGACAAGAGACTTTTTCTAAAGGCATGTGATTTTTATGGGTCTGGATACACCTACCAGAAGGAAAGAGAAAAATATCAGCTAGGTAAAGGACACATCTCAGTGCCTCATAATTATAATACCTTGTTCTGCGATTATCTTGATAAATATTTTATATATGGTCTTTTATTATTCCTATGTTTATGCGCACTTATCGTTCAGGCATTTTCCTCCAGAGAATCAGAAAAATTTGGAAGCAGAAAATGCCTCTATAAGCGGAATAGTATGTAAATTTGAAATGTCCATCGACGACGTTCATCTCATGTGTAAAATACCTTAATCAAGGGCTCTTTTACTGACGAAGTTAACTGAGAAAGTTGATTACCGAGAGGACATGAAAATTATTCATACAACATATTTGGGTTTAAGATGCATAAGTTCTCAAGAAAAATATTTTCAAAGCCCATGGCAATGGTTAATTGGCATTGCCATCGACGTCAAATGTTTCCCTAGGTTATGCTTATCGTTGCAATCATGTCACGCAAATCGAAAAGATTGATTGACTTAGAAAAAAAGCTATGACTCGAAACGATAAAGTTTTTACAGACCTGCTTTGCTCGTAGGGATCTCGGAGTAACATTTCATATTATTTTAGTGAAAAATCCACAGAAAGAGGAAAGCAGATGAACTTATCTTCCACAAACTAAGAAACCATGGTCTGTGCTTCAAATTCGTGACTTCCCCAAGTACAAGTGGGGATTGCGAAGGCCCGGGTGCTGGACGGGGACGGCAGGTCATGCGGGAGGTGAGGGGAGGGGCGATGATGCATCTGGAGTGCACTCGGAGGGAGCGCACCTCCCGCTCCTTCCGATATCCAACCTCCTTCTTTCTTATGCTCCCAAGAAATCAATACATCTTTAAGATGGCGCTGACTTTAATGCACCTTTGCACGGTAACCTTTTTCTTTAATTCGAGAGAGGCAAGCATATAGAAAAGGAATCACTCCATAGAATGCCGAAATTTCAACATAGTTTCACATTGAAATGAAATAGTTTACTTTGTAATTCCATACACATTATTTCAAAAACGCCACCCAGGTTTCGACATTGAACGTCATTATCAGGTGATGACCGGTTTTCCAAGGTATTGAAGACCACTGACTTTAGTTTTGCACCCTTATTGTAGTTATTACGCTCGAACGGCATGCGTATACCCTAATGGTCTTCGGTATTCCCTTACAGAGTGGCCGATAGAGCAAAAATATAGTAATTCGATTACGCGCCACACATTAATGACTGAAATTTAAAGGAAATTCGATCGGGCTGTGTGAAAAGTGCAGAGAGTGAAACCTAAAATTTATGGGTTATTAGTTGTTTTTTTTTCATGTTACTGCCTTCGTATTAGATTCTAAAAGTTATTCTTAATTTTATGGGAGTGGGGGAGTTTTTTGAAAAATTGGCTTTTGGCAAAAATTTTGAATGAGGAAATTCGTTTGGAAGAGTTCATATTTTTCACGAAATCGAGTGAGAGAAATAATAAGTATTTAAATTCGAGACGCATCGAAATCAAAAAAACGAATCAAATACGATTACAAGCAATATTTAAGACTCTTCAAAATTTTCAGAGGCTTGAGAATGGTTATAATTCTGAATAATTTCAGTACTGATTTAATCAAATCGCTATTCTCTAATTTGGAAAATGCGATACGGAAGTACAGAAATCTTCTGTTAAAAGGAAATATGAAGCTATCGTAGTTGATTTAGTAGACTGCTATAATCATTTATATATTTTATTATCCTTCCAAGGTTTGTATTTCAGAACATTAATTTTGTGTCGGATTGTACAAAAACCCTCATCGATGAGTTCCTGTAGCTATTGAGAAACACTGATACTCCAGATAAGTACGCACCTCGCTAAATTAATAATTTTTACGTAGATTTCCAAGTCTGGTAAACCATCGAGGAAAATACCAAAAAATAGGAACACCTTTTTAATTAAGATTATGTGTTGGAACTGTATATCAGTTGAATTCATTAAAATAAACTTCAAAATATACAATATAATTTAAAAAATAAGGATACGCTGTGCTTCGTTTCTTTGAACCTATGTTTAAGATTATTTACTAATCAACTGTAAAAATATTTTGAATCTAGAATATCGATTAGAAGATTGAAATGTTGATTAAAATAAAATAGTTCAACATTCTTACAGTGCTATTTAATTTTTATTTAAATCATTATTACCCAATTTAATATTAAGGCATGAGTGCAAAATGCTCTTTTATCCGGATATTATTCATTCACTCTTTTCTTTTATTCGCAAACTATTAGCAGAAAGAAATATTTGGGAACATATACTTTATTGAAGGATTAACTGTTCAGTTTTGGCGGGCATGATTTTAATTAATCTACCCGATTTTTTTCGTTTCTGATTTCGTTGCGAAACAACCCTCTTCCAAATTTAATGCATATTTCGTCAGCCCACACGAAGAATTAACTTTCGCTGCTCGGCCCTGGTGAGAGAATGCTCCTACCCACTCACCAAACGATCCTTATATTAATTGGATGATTTCACTGAATCCAAGGGGATCCACTGACCAGGGGATTATTAAGGTTGCGGAAATACTGAATGGAAAAATAAATTACATGAAGAAAAAAAATTCAATATCACTCTTCCTCACTTCAATCATTTAATGTCCCAAAACACAGAGCCCACACGTAGCCATTCATACGCTTCATCTAAACATTCACTCTCGCATCAATTTACCTACGCCCCGATCGTACACCTCACCATCTACGCGTATTTCCGATTCAAAAATAATGTAATATTTTACCCGCTAGTCTAATCAGTACATTTCTGTGACCCAGAGGTTTTACAATTTGCAGTGCAATCTTTCAATGGAGAAAACCTTAAGATGGAGAAATAACATTCCACGAGCATCAGTTGCTTTCATGAGTGCGGTTGCCCCAACATTATGATGCTAAAATAGATAGTAAAGAATTACCAACTTCGCGTCAATGTTAACTACACCTGGAATCTTACATATTATAATTTTTTATATGCTTTAAGAGCACGCAAGGAGGATTCATTCTACCCTTCATGCCACTTTCCCCGCGGGAAAACTAAGCCTGATCAAATTCCGTTCCCTTTATTCCGACGTCCTTCCATTTTCCACCATTTCCTCCCATTCCTGCGCAACCCTCCGCTTATCCTTCCCGAACCACCCTTATATAACCCACCACCCCCGCCGCCCTCCCTCCCTCACCCTCTCATCACCCCAACCGCCCTCCGAGCCCTGCACATCATTAGGACGGCGGCCCAATTACGCGATCCACCCCACGCACCCTCCTGCTTGCCACCCACCCCCGTGGTGTTGCGAGTGTGTTCGAAGCTCGCCTCTGGAGAGAGGAGAGGGGCCAGCGTGGAGAGGACCGAGGTCAAAGGTCGTGGAGGGGAGGGGGTTGGGTTGGAGTGGAGTGGAGTGGAGTCGAAAGGAGGGGGAAAGGGGAGGGGGGAAATGGGAGGGGGGAAATGGGAGGGGGGATGGAGTTTCGACGTTTCCGCCTCCGGGAGGGAGGGGAGGAGGGAGTGGGCAGAAGCTCCCCCATGTGCTGCGCATGTGCTGCCATCTCTCCCCACCCCTCCGACACCCCCACCCCCTCCGCCCCCGCCTCCCGGGCCGCAGATTCCGCATTCCGGGCCGGACGACCGCCGCGGCACCGCCCGTGGCACACATGTGCGCAGACTCTCAGGGAGGTGGTCCACGGGGCGCCCAGGTGGCGGACCCGCGAAGTATTTCGCCCGGGAGGGATAGGAGACATGTCCGTGCGGTGAGTGCCATCTCTGTCGGGGTGGACGGCCTAAAAGGAGGAGGGGAAGGGGTGGAAGGTCAGAGCACCGACGGCGTCGGGATCTGCCCGCGGCCTTCTCCGGCTGACGCCTCCGTGTGTCCGTGACCCGTCGGAGGGAGCGCCGCCTGCACTCGCGGTGGGCACCCGCACGTCTAACTCAACCATTTAGATTCAATGATTCGAGCAGGAGCATTGGGGCAGAAGCGCCTGACTGAATCAGGAGATTCATTTCATATCTGCATACCTACAAGCCCACCATTCAAATCTCAGAGATGCCATGGAAAAATTTCACAATACTGTCATTGATTTTCACATATTTTGCGAACCTGTATGGTTTCCATGGCACTACTTGATTTCCTGTAGTAGTTGGCATTATTCTAGTAGCGAATTTCGAAAATCTTAAAAGGGTACGGGGTATCTCCAAAAATGAACAAAAATAACTGTATGAATTTCATCAATTTTCCTTGGCTAGAATACAAGGTGTGCATCAAAAGTATCGGTAACAATTTTTCCTGAAATGAGGATGCAGATGCATTCCTGAGGATGAAGTTTTAAATTCAGTCCGTCGATAAAATGCATGCATGATCGCATATCGTACTGGAATTGATATTACAGTTATCATTAACATTATCACTGAAAATTTGGCGATGCGAAAGACCTGCGGTAAACTCGTCCTCCCAAAGGTCTTGACAGGCGACCAAGAGTAGAGTCGAGTGTCTGCTTGCGAAGATATTCTGCAACGACATCGCAACGATTCCCCAACCACCTTACAGTCCCGACTTGGCACCAGCGGACTATTTCCTACTCCCAAAAGTGAAATTTTCCCTCAAAGGACACCTCCGTTGGACCCTTGGTGCCATAAAAGAAGCTTGCACACGTACCCTTAAGGACCTTCCGGAATCCGCCTACCAGGGAACCTTTGTGTCGTGGGTATTCACTGGCATGTGTGTCCACGCTCAAGGCATGTACTTTGAATAATTTTCGTGCATTGCAACAAAATTGGAAATAAATCTTTTTTCCGCATCTCTTCCCAATACTTTTTATGCAAAATATGCCCAGTATTTTAATTCGCCGTACTGGTTACGAATGTGATAGGGAAATTAGATTCCTTCGTCCTTCCATGTGTCCAAATTTCTTTTCATTCGTCAATTAAATTCCAATGGTTTTTCTCATAATAATGTTATGCCGGACAGGAATTACCTATTCATACCTCCGTTTGTTTGAGCAAAAGTTTTGTTGGAATGCAAAAGTGGGCTCGGCTCTTGCTCTCTACATGGGATCCCGTCTATCCAACCTAAGTTTTCTCGCAATTTTCACCTGTTGTTAAAATTTATTCCAGAATCCCAATACAGGGCTTAGTTGGAATAATGGAAATTATGCATCACTTCGTTTACTAACGATTACGAAAATACATATTGTAAAGCCTATGCGATTGAGTGGTTTTCCTCGGTAAATTATATTTCAGATGTAGTATTCTTCCGCCTGCGTACTTACCAAACCAAATCGTTAAAACCGCATAAGTCAAACGTTACCAAATAATTAAAAAATTGCTCTTTGCAATAAATAATTCTACAATGAGATGATGTCACAGAACTTCTAGCTTTTGTGTCCGCCAAAGAGTGTAACGGAGAAGATTTTGTGAACTGAATATTGCAAATAAATAATATTAACGAGAGTTAAGAAGACCGGATGACAATACTACGTGCATGTTGTTGAAACGTCATTGTCGAGGACCGTATTTAATCCTTTATACAGACCAATTACGGCAGAAATAATATTAAGCCTGCAAGCATGAAAAAGTTATGCAAGATTTACGAATTGAATTATGTTTTGGAAAAATATTTTTGAATTAATCATCGAAGCATGTTGTAGGCTTGTTATTCAAAGCATTTGAATGAAGTTTCAGAACGAGAGCGTGGCCCGGATTCGTAGCATACAGCGAATTTACATGGGAGTTGCTAGATGAACGCGATTAAGATTCAGGGGAGCATTATGAAAATTTATGAGTGAATTATCTGGATAAATAATAAAACTTCCCTCGTTATAGGCCATTAAAAACAAGTAAAAGACCCAAGTACGTGAATACGTCTTGTGAGCAAATCAAGGATCAAGCACAACGAGGCTTTTCCTGATATCGTGAGTTTATATTTTTATGTTAACGCTTCATTTGCATTTACTATATCCGTCTCGTAAGTTATTTCCAAAGAATATGCGTGCTTTGATTTTTTTGGAATGATTGGAATAGTTACGAATTTTAGCGCAAGAAAAAGATTATACTTCAAATTGTAAGTTTCAAGAAATGCATATGAAATGAATTGCCAAAAGTTTGCAGAGATTGTATTTTTTATTTCAGAAAAAAACTACGAGTTTTTGTATTAAAACGTAGTGATATTTTCTATATAAAATAGGAAACACGCTATTCTCATGAAATGAATTCAGGTTAACACCATTTCTTTCTGAGGTAAGCGCGGACGTTCAATGGATTGGACTCGGAATGTATTACCGCAATTTGCTATGTGCATATATTTTTAAAAACTCTAATCACCGTTGGCTGGCCATGATTTAACTACAACAATTAAAAAGATTTCTTGTGTGGCACTCATGTTTCTCAAACGGTACTTCTATTAGTTGAATATAAGCTTAGTTAATTGATGCTTGACGATATCAAAGATAAATTACAGAATAACTGACTTTTCAAAGAGTGCAGGAGAATCACATAATGAAGGAAAGATTTTTTCATTCCGAACTGAATTTGGTATACTTTCTCTTTCTCAGACAAGATAATAGATATATATTAAAACAGCCAAAAATGTCCCAACTAGTAAAATATCATAAGCCTGTTTTTTTAATACAAATTATAAAGTTTGAAACAGGGAATTTTCGTTGCGAGTATTTAATAGTGATGGTAAAAATCACAGCTTCAAAATAATTTTTAAGAGATAATCGAGTAGTAAATTTTGAGTAAAACAATCCTAGGCTGTTTATTTTTGCCATTAAACATTGAGTTCAATGATATTACACTGCATTTAGATTAGTTTACTATACGAATGGCACAGAGGAGCTTGAAGGAAACAACAGTCTATCAGAAAAAACGGCAAAGCAGAAGACAGATGACAGCAGATGCTAATTACCTAAATGCTATTCGACTTTGGTGTGACACTTAGCGATTACAGCTAATCTTCAAAAAGTGCTTAGTGATGCAGTTTTGGAAAAAGAGTAATTCTCTGTCGAATTGGGATTTTTAAAAAGAGTATTAGGCAAATGTGATAAAAAGGTAAAAGAGTAATGTAATATTTCGCTGTTTAGGCCTCATTTTGGAACATCCTGTTAGTGTGTGGGATCATCGTGAAGTTGGATTGATTGCCGGATTGGGTCGGGTGCAGCGTAGAGGAGTTAGATTTGTAAAACTTTATGACAACGTGAGTAGCGTATCAAAATTAATATAATATCAAGGCTGGTTATCACTCATGAAGCAAAGGTTAAATTTCAGATTTAATCTCTTGCATAAATTAGGTGCCTCTTTAACGATGATGATGTAAATGTGTCATTAGACCCAGTAGGAGAGATCATGTCAATAAAATTTGAGAGATTAAGTGCAAAAAAGATTGGTTTTCGAGGTTGTTCTTCCGATTTACGATAAGGGATCAGAATAACTTCGCCCGATCGCGCAAGAAAGAAAGCGTACTCTTGGTCAAAAATAGTCTGGCGTGCATCCATCCCCTGCCACAAACCCTAGCGGTAGCTTGCAGGGTCCTATGGAAATGAAAAAAATAAAAGACTACATGTGTGTCATCATCTTCCATACGAAATCCGTGCCCGTGTTTTTACATAAAACATTAGTATTTCACCCTCCCTTATGCTCTACACACACTCATAAATCATGTTCATTCTCTAAATGGTCCACCAGTTTGTCTAGCAAAATTTACTAACGTTCCGTCATTCTCCTTTGCATCTTTGAATAATCGGTTAAGGAATTAGAAGGTCGAACGGCTTCATTCCATTACACCACCCCCTAAGGTTTAAATACTTGCATTGTCTTTGCACAATATCTCTCCGAATACTTAAATTGCTTTCGTTCCCTCCTCAAAGTCATTTCTCGACTTTCGGCATCGTCTGAATTAAATATTCTCATGGTTTCGCTTGATTTAAAGTTGGCAGCTTTCCCTTGGGCGTCGGAGAACCCAGGACGTGGACGATTCCCACGGGGACGGGAGGGGGAAAGGGAGTTATAGGGAGGGGGTGAGTGAGTGACGCCTTTGAAGACCCTCTCCGAACGCCCCGTTATTTATTAACCGAGAAAGGGAAGACGCGCGTGTGTGTGTGCGTGAGTGCGCGCCATATGGCCTTAATTCCCACTTTTCCACGGCATTTCCGACCGATTGACTGGCCCGGCCGGCTCCCTCCTTCGCAGCCCGCTTTGAACCGTCAGCATTCCGCAAGGCTTTAATCGGTGGCCATAGGAGAGGGAGTCCATTTTTTGGTGCGCGATAAAGAGGGAAGGACACGCTGGGCAGATGGGGGGAGCTATGTAAACCGCGAGTCTATGAATTTACATTCAGAAAAAAGAAAAGCTTAGTAAAAAAACTAAAAAGTTGCAGGCTCCAATCGGCAAAAAAAGGTGAAACGAATATTTGACTACAAATGTCTCATATCTTTTTATTGCTTCTGCATCCATAAATCAAGTTTTCCATTCCCTATAATTTAGGACTACCCTACTATTTAAGAGGAAATGAAAAACCTTGTTAATGGATTCAGACGTACGTAGTGGCAAATCTGAGAAAGTTGAAGACTAATATTCCTCTGATGGAAGTACTATATGGGATACACCATAGCCGCAGTCATTCTAATTTATTATCAATGAGTGCAATAGCTAAATAATAGATCATCATGTAATAAATATTACATCTGCAGTGTATGAGCAGAATAATGTCAATCACAGTTGCACTCATTATTACGACTCGGCAAGTATTCTCTTCATCGGCATGAATAAATAGGAAGATTGAGCAAAAGCATTCATTTTGCTTTCTCTACATTCCCTTCAGAATCCCACTCGACTAATTTGAATCTAATGATTTGTGGTTTACTCTCCAACGTTCCTCACGACCAAAGACCAGATATAATTTTACAGGTGTCTAAAAACCATGGATCGAAAAATTGCTTCCCTCTTGTGGCCCTGTAGCACACACTTCGCCTCGCATGTGATTTAACTGATTTCATTTGATTTTTGCCGCCTGTGGGTTCTCAGAAATATCTGGTAACCGAAAAATCGCACGACTTGGATGAATTTGAAGGTACCAAGAGAGACGTGAACCTGAATCGAACACGGGCCCTTTGGTCAGTAGCCCAGCCAATTGGACTAATTTCGCACTACATTTAGGATTTCATCAAGGGATAAGGGTGGTGTTCTGAAACGAGAATTGAGTTCTAAGGACCTTAATGATGAAAATACTTTGAATCAGTTGTTTCTCTGGCCATGGAAGTAAGTAAATATACGAATTTCGAAAGAAAACTGTCGGTAGAAAGCATAACAGGAAAGATAATATCTTCGACTATTAGTAGTAGCCATGATGGCGTTATGGATATCTCCGATAATTCAAGAGACCGACACCGTATTCAACCACGAATCCCTAAGAAGAGAAGTCTTCACTTCACTATTCAACTCACCAAACCAATATGCACAGTAACTTACCCTCAATGAATAGGTGAAACGGTGCAAATATAAATTGCGGGTGTTTGCATCCGATTCATTTTGATAGTCCAACATTTCTCTAATCACTCTCCAAACTGTGCCTCGTGGACTAAAAAAATTCCTATTTCAGTTTCCTTCGAAATTTAAGTAATTAAATTATTTGACACGCTTATTATGTATCGTGGAAGATTGTCTGAACGATAAATTCGACCATTTCTAAAATTGCCCGTAAACGTCATTCACTGCTGAGGTGCGAAACCAACCCTCCAAAAAACAGGGCCTGGAAGAGGCAATATTTCACACAATCTGATCAGCCAACACTGCACTTCTCCGTGTAACATTCCACAAAAAATCTCGGATCTTCATCAGTCTTTAAATCATGGGAATGAGCTGGAATGAAGAACAGAGAGCCCTCACACCTCCCCATCCACCCCTCATAATTTTTTTCCCCTACCTCCGACTCTCAGAAACCCCCCGTACTCGTTTATATAACACGAGACCGGTGTAAACGGTTCATCGAAATTATTGAATATGCATATATATATATATATAGAACTTAGACATTAACACACAGCACGAGAACACATAAAAAGAACACTCACAATAATATCTTGATAATTTCGACGGACTCGAACTCCGTCTTCTTCGGAAGATAAGATATGACTCTATATGGTACAAGCCACCTTGAGAAAGATGGCTTGTACCACCTAAAATTCGAAAACGCGTGAGTTTCTTTTCTATTTTGTGTTTCCGTGTTTTTGTTTCTGTTGTTAGAAATATATATTGAAATTAATATATTTATTAATATATAATATAATAATAATAGAAAATATAATATATATTAGGAATGAAAGTCGGAGGGGAATTCGTAAAATCTGTTAGGTTTGCTGATGACCAAGCATTAGTTGCTCAGTCAGCCAAGGGGTTGCAAGCATTGCTGAGTGAATTGGAGGTTCAGTGCGATAAATATGGGATGAGAATCAATATTAATAAAACAAAGGTTATGCGATTTTCCAGAAAGAATAACGTTGCGCTTAACGTTAAAATAGGAGGGAAAAAATAGAGCAGGTAGAACATTTTACATATCTCGAATGTGTTTTGGACCAATAATGTCAAAGTAGTAGGGACGTAAGGAGAAGAATTGCGCCAGGCAAGGAGGCTTTCTCAAGGAGGAGGGAGTTGACGACGGGGAGGTTGAGTAGGGAGGTTAAGACAAGATTCGTAAAAACTCTGATATGGATCGTGGCGCGGCGCGGAAACTTGGTCACTGAAGCAGGAGGATAGACGTAAATTGGAGGCTTTTGAAATGTGGGTGTGGAGAAGAATGGAGAAGGTGAAATGGACCGAAAGGAAAACAAATGAGGAAGTACTAGAGATGGTGGGTGAGGAGAGAGGTTTGTTGAGAGAAATCCTATGGAGGCAAGAAAAAAGGGATAAAAGGCGTATTGAGCGGCAGTAGTGGGATGTTGAAGAAGGTAATAGAGGGGAGAATGTTGGGCAAGCGAGGAAAGGGCAGGAACATGATAGGGATGTTGGACGGGATGGAGGGAGGAAAGAAGTACACAGAGATGAAGAGGGACCTGATGTAAATTAGGTTCCTAGATTGGGTTTTGTTTGGAGTTAAAAAGTGTTTATTTGATAGTTGTGTCCATCCAAAAACCTACATTAACCGGTAGATTACCTAAAAAAATATTATATATAATATTTTTAATAGAAATTATATTTATAATATATATACACAGACATATACTTCAACACTTCCATCGGCAGGCACGAGAGATAACTTTCTTCCACCGCCGAAGAAGTAAAAAGGGCTAACATTCGATAGGTTTGATATCGGGCGGATAGGGGTCACGGCAAGGTGCGAAATTTGACGGCGATGGGCATCTCCTCAGCCTGAAACTCACGGATCGAAAACTTTCCGCGGCCGTGAAGGCTCGAGGGTTGTAAAAGGAACAGCCAGTGGTGCTCAAAAGGGTGTGCGTGGCACGTCAAAGGGGAGAGCGAACCTCGCGGGAAGAAGCGTGATGAGGACACACCCGAGGGGAGGCACAAGTCAAACATCTGAAGAGCAGCACCGTTAAGCATCGCACGCCGCAGGGATCAGATAATACGGAGGGAGATGGAGGGGGAGCGAGGGGGGGGGGGAGGAGATGGACCTTCCCACACACTCACTCCCCCTCCGCTGCTTCCCACTTTTCAAAACCTCAAAACACAAGAGCCGCCGGGAGACCAAGTGGCCTCACGCACCCGATACCGAAAACATGGTCTCGAAACAACACAAACACGCACTCCGTCTCACGCCGCGGGTGCGGAAGAGCGCGGGGGGTGGCAGGCAGAGGGGAGGGGGAGGGAGGGACTGGCGGCGGGAAGCGGTGTTGGCGAGGGAGTTGTTGGCGGCGGTACACCGCGATAATTCAAGGGACGACGCCTCCCCCCCCATTTCTACCGACCCCTCGAAAACCATCTCCTTTCTTCTTCTTCTTCTTCCCATGGCGCTAAAGTCTCCCCCTTCCACCCCCAAATCACCCGGTTACCGTCCCGTGACGCCCATTCCGCTACGCCCCCGACCCCGCAGCATCCCCATCCGGGCGAGGGGGAGGACGAAGGCAGAGGGGGGCGGGGGTTGCAGGGGAAAAAAGACGGATAGCAAAGACAGCTGCGGTGGCGGCACCGACACACACTCACGCACACGCGGGAGGGAGGAGGGGGGGGGAGAGAGCTCCAGAGGCGAGGAATAGAGGGAGGAAGGAGAGGCCAAAGGGAACCTTAATTAGGCGCTCCCCCTCTTTGCCGCCCTGGGGAGACCTCTTCGTGTCTCTCCCCTCAGCCTCAAACCCCCTCACCTCCCGCTCACCCCTCATAATTCTTTTCCACTCCCTCCGACTCTCAGATACTCCCCTTACTCGTTTATATATCACGAGACCGGTGTAAACGGTGCATCGAAATTGCTGTAATAAGGTTTACGAGAGCACACAATATCCCTCTCCTATTGAACTTACTTTCCGGACTGGAAATTTAATAACTCACGCTTTATCGTTCCTACTTCCACAGTACGAGGGGTGAGATTTCCGTCTGCTGGACTCACATTTGGAACTTGCATATTATTACGGCAAATATACGACTGGAAAGGACCCCGGTACCTATCGAACCGAAGATTTCCATATTAGAGTTCAATGGTATCATTTGTAAAAGTTTCGAATCAGATTGTCCCTGTAAATTGCTTGCTCCTATTGTATTCTAAAGGCATTCAATCTGTTACGAGTCACTGTCAATGGTTAAGGTAAATTTTTGACTGGCACAGGAATCAAACGCTTTGCAAGCCTCGCCAAACGCGACACTAAATACCATAAAACCTAACCCTACAATACACCATTCTTCAACTTCGCGTGTTTACCGCCACCTTCAACTCGTCCAACGAAATGGTTGTCACCGATATCTCTTTCGACCTCCCAAATGGCCTCTAACCCTCGTTACCTTTGATCCTTGAAGAGTAACAATTATCGGAGAGTGCAGTAGTTAAATAAATGGGGATAAAATGAAAAATAATATTTTATTGCAAACACGGCATATCAATAACATCATACAGTGCTATTCTTCAAATTCAACTGAAAAAGCAAAATGAAAAACAAAAGTGGCGATGCCGGGGATCGAACCCGGGATCTTTCACATGCAAAATGAACGCTCTACCACTGAGTTACATCCCCATACGTTGGAAGACGACTATTACTCCTCAAACCAGCTCCAATTCAATGGAATTCAGGGCCACAATATACAAACTTGTTTGCACTGGCAAATTTCCCCGACTGATAACTGTTTATCAGAGGGCGTTTTTCCCTCACTTATAACTATCTATTTCGAAAAGATCAAGTTTGCGGTTTTTTCTCTATGAGGATTGCCTTATTTCCAGGTATCAATTTCAATGCACCCTACTCAAAGATAGTCTTTTGAAATTGCAGGTTTTACAGGGAATGAAATTTTCCTTCGATCCTAAATATTTGAATTTCAGGCAACCTTGGGGCTTAGTTCTTAGGACTTATAATTGAGATATTATCTCAATTATTCTGAGTTAGGTATTTATACTCGGCTGAAAAACCAGCGATTGGGTTAGTTACTGTGGTAGAATACGTGAAACGCAGCATCTAAATGGTTGATCAAAATTAACGCTATTATGAAGAGTATGGCCAGAAAATGGATGTACTTACGCAGTATGCGCATCCAAGTGCAGTTGGTTCACAGCGCGGTTCAAGTGGTTAGCGGGAGTGTCATTTTGATTCATTAATTATCTCAGCCAGTCGGAGTCTATCAAAATTACACACCACATTAACCTGACCGTTGCGTGACTTCTTATATAGCCCATCCTTCGTAGACTTCCTGCCCAAGATAAAAGAGGTCACCGGAGTCTCGAAATTGCCAACTCCAATAAAACATAGTGCGCTGCAACTTTTTGGCTTCCTTCATCTCCGTCCCCTGCCGCATTACAAACATTTTATATGAGCCTTCCCAGGACTATGTAGCTACATGCTATTTCCGAGTTATTTATAAATTGGGAAATTCATCATGAGATGAGATATCCCGGGGAAATGCATTTTGATAAGATTCCTCTATAGATTAGTGTACCAGATGAAATTCTCAGTTATCAATTGATTAATTCATCGAATCATATGTATAGTAATTAATACTCACTTCGCCAGTTACGAAAATGGGCATGAAGGATTACTGTTGATTACTGTCTTTCGCTAGTCACGCAACGTTTTCCCTTTCGTGAAGTCAATGTGTCATCCGAATTGAAGTCGGTTGAACCTCAGAACATCTGCTGAATTCCATTTGCTCTATTCCCGACTTTGAAGGAGTGTTGGGCAGAAATAACACGCGCGGTGAAATGAAACGTGCCAGTGGCTACAGCGCAGCCTGTGTCTGGAGCATTTTGTGATCCAGACCGGACGTCACGGCACCGAGTTTCTCACCTCCATCCTTCGTCAATATCTTTCCCATCACCATGTTTAGCTACTAATTTGGTCTGTGCCAAAAATAACTAGATAAATCCGGAAAAAACTATTGCAGATGAAAGTAAAAATAACTTACATCCTTCAAAATAGCACCATTTTGTATCAACACACCGATGCCTGCACATTTACCAGTCGCGGTACGCTTCCTGGAAGGCGTCGACGGGAACTCCAGGCACGTTGAGGCACTTCGTCACGACCTTATGCTGTTACTCAGCGTTCCAAAATGGTTTATATTCAAGCTCTATTAACTTTTGGGAAAAAAAAGAAGTCTGGCGGGGCCAGATCGGGATTGTAGGGCGGCTGCGGCAGCGTTGCCATCTTGTGCTTGGCCAGGTACTCGGTTCTTCAAAAGGAAGACGGTAAGGGGCGGTGTGCTGTCGTGGTGAAACCATTAGTTGGTAAAGATCTCCTTCCTGAGGACGCGTTGCACTCTTTCGAGGACGTCCATGCACAAAGGTCTTTTCACTGTCTGTCCCTGAGGCACAAACTCTTTGTGGAACACTTATTTTAAGTCGTCAAAGACGATGAGCACAGTGAACTTTATTTTTGGGGAAGACCCTGTATGAGAAGAAGATAAGAGTATTTTTTTCAATTCCCTTGGGAAGAATTTCCATTGATTCCACAGATATTTCACTGGCTTCTTCGCAGTACTTGTCCAAGTAGACACTGGATTCCCAAGGTTTCTCCCACGATATTATACACTTTAATCCACGTTCTTTAAACAATGATAACACATTTTCCTCTAAGCTTTTATCGTATTCGCTTTCATCCTATTCAAGTTTATCCTGTACGCTGTATTACTTATATTTTAATTAGCTGCATTATACTATTCCCGCCTAAGTGAAAAGTAACAATGAGATATTGTAATCCGAAATACCCCTGCATGTATTCTAAAAATAGTGTGGTTGAGAAAGAAGTTATTTTCCAGGAATGATATAAGGAAAGAGGACGAATGTAAGAAGAAGAGGAAAGCGTGTGGTCACAAGCGATAACGGTTTGAGTTGAAAAATTTAAGATTCCTCTATGTTTCGATCGAGATAATAAATGTTCTGCTCTATTTATAATGACTGATGAGACATTCAGCTCTTAAAAGGATCGATTCTAGATTCAATTTCTCCTCATTTGAATTGTCTGTAAAGGAAATTGCGGCAAGAAATGGCAAGTTCCGTGGGGTCAGTGGGAAATATATTCGGAAAGTTCTTGCAAACACGCAATGAGCAACGGATATGCTGACTTGTAGCGCAGCTGATCATTAAAACTCAGTGAGAGCAAAGAGGGAACACTGATTATGTTTTTCTTCGGGCACAGATTTTCCTCGGAAATAACGATAACTGGCACAGGGAAAGGAACTGGCCTTCCTACCCTGATATGTGAATTTCATACTCCAGCGGACTTAGTACTTGATGAAATCTATCATCAACTATCAAACCAACCTTAGATTACTGTGCTTATGGTAAATATATATATATATATATATATATATAATGTAAATTCACTAATAGTCATAACAAACACAGAAACCAAAACACACAAAAGAGAGACTCACTGGTTCTCGAATTTTCGGTGGTCCAACCACCTTTCTCAAGAGGAATTAGGAGTTGGACGACCGAAAATTCGAGAACCAGTGAGTTTCTCTTTTGTGTGTTTTGGTTTCTGTGTTTGTTATAACTATTAGTAAATTTACATTATTGTACACGTTCGTGGGTTTTCCACGAAAGTGACTATATATATATATAAATATAAATATAAATATATATATATAAATATATATATATATATATATTTATGTAAATATCTTTGAAGTTGACGCTCTCCGGCGACGCACAAACACACAAACACACGGATACAAAATATTCAACATACAGGAACATAAAGGAAGGACACTCACAGTATGTATTGACGTTTAGACGGCCCGGCCGTCGTCATCAGAGTGAAAATATATATATATACCTGTATATATATATATATATATATATATATATATATATATATATATATATATATATATATATATATAACCATCAACACAATAATCAACCCGAAGGTCGGTTTAGTAGGTGATGGTAGAGCTCACCCATGTACCAAGCCCGACGGCGTGTGAGTATTCACACATCAGGGTAGGGGGGGGCAGTTCCTTTCCCTGTGCCGGTTATGATTTCCCAGGAAGATCTGGTACCTGAAAAATCAACTAGCTTGGGTGGAGCTGCAGGTGCCCAAAGTGCCTTGCCCGGGAATCGAACCCGGGACCCTCTGGTCAGCAGTCCGACGCTCTACCCGCTAGACCACCGCGACCCTTTATTAATATATATATATATATATATATATATATATATATATATATATATATATATATATATATATATATATATATATATATATACATATATATATATACATATATATATACATATATATATACATATATATATACATATATATATACATATATAGAGTTACATATATATTATATTTTATATATATATATATATATATATTCAAACAACAAAACCACCCAAACGGCGAAAGCATTTTCATTCACATGGATACAGATCTAAGGTGAAAAATATATAACTTGAAGTAAAGTCCCACGGATGTGAATAACAGTTTAATAATAAAAGCGAGATAGCTCTAGCAAATAATAGCACAGAGAAACAAATACATCCACCTACACATACAAATACAAGTCAGTTCCTTCTTCTTCCAGAGGAAGGTGGTTTAGCCACCCCTTCGAAACACGTGTGAGCTATATGTTTCTGTGTTTTTTGTTCCCTGTCGTTATCTCGCTTTTCCATTTGTATACGCGCACACAACATGTATACATATATTTATTCGTATTATGTATATATAGATGATTTCTTCGAAGTAATACGGAAGTGTTGAATAAAAAACTTAGACAGTAACACACAGCACGAGAACACATGCAAAGAACACTCACAATAATATCTCGGTAATTTCGACGGACTCGAGCTCCGTCTTCTTCGGAAAATAAGATATGACTGAGGAAAAGGGTACGTGGTGCAGAGAGAGTAGGGGACGAGGGAGAGGGAAAAAACAGGTAGTGGGGGAGGGGTGAAGTAGGGGTATATGGAGGGGGAGAAAGCGGAGCGGAGAACAGGTGGTGGGAGAGGGGTGAAGGAGGAGGTTATGGAGGGGGAAAGGGAGGCCAGAAGGAGGGAAAATAAGGAGAATGCGGAAATAGTAACAAGCGACACAGAAAACTAGCAATTCATCCACAGATCCCACAACACCCATGACCAAGGCATCAACTCACCAAGTCATCATAAGGGCTTGACAAGTCAAAACCCAGGACAAGGATGACAAAATGTATGCGGATGAATTAATTGTCCCACCACCTCGCAAGAAACAAATCCACCTCCATCCACTCCAGCCCCATCCCCCCATTTAGTGAACGACATTGAGACCCGGATGTTGATAGGCTTTACACAGCCATATAAATGCCAATTCTATTGTTTTTAATTTTATAGGGTTATCGGATGGGGGAAGGGATGCTAACACGGAAACATTGTAACAGTGTTTGAAGGGGGTGTTGTGGTGGGAGGCATGTTTTGGGATGGGAAGACCCGCGGACGAGGAGGAGGGATTACATGAGGCGCGATGATTGTTCACCCTGAGTTTCAGGGGTGTAGAGCACTGGCCTATATAAAATGCCGGCCAGAGTTTGCAAGTCAGAAGATAGATTACATTCTGAGATGTGCATGAGGAGTGGGGGAAGGGCGGGAGAGAGTTAAAAGGTGGGATGGAGAGGGGTGGAGTGGTGAAAATAGGACAAGTTTTGCATCTTGCTCGCAAACACGGAGTGGGTGTGATTCTGGGGGTGGGAGGGGATTTGGAAAGAGGCTTGGTGGATTTGAGGAGATCTGATAGGTTGGCGGGCCGTTTGAAGGTAACAGAAGGGCATTTAGGAAAAGGTTGGACGAAACGTTGTGATTTTTGAGGATGGGGTACAGGTCTTTGAGGATGAATTTAAGGTACTGGATGCCAGGGAAGTAGGTGGTGCATATTGAGAGAGGGTGGGAGTCTGTGGTTGAGGGAGGATTGGGGGTGTAGGATTGTTTTAGGATTTTTTTGTGAAGGAGAGAATCTGGGTATCTCCGTTGGAGGAGGGAATGGTGAAAGTTGTTGAGGTATTTGTTGAGGGATTCGGGATGGCTGCAAATGCGGTGCCCGCAGATAGAGAGGGAGTAAGGGAGGGAGCGTTTGGTGTGGTAGGGGTGGCAGCTGTTAAAATGAAGGTATTGTTGTTTGTTAGTAGGTTTAGTATGTACGGAGGTTAGAAATTTGTTGTTAGTTAGGGAAATATTTACATCAAGGAAAGTGATCTGTGATGATGAGATGTTGGAAGTGAAAGAAAGAGATGAGGAATCATTAAGTTGGGAGATGAAGGAATTGAGGGAGTCTATGTTGTGTGGCCAGAGTAGAAAGATGTCATCAATGTACCGGAGCCACAGAAGGGGTTTAAGAGGGTAACTGGAAAGGAACTTCTCTTCCAGGACACCGAGGTGGAGGTTAGCGTATGACGGGCTGAATCTACTTCCCATGGCACAGCCCTTGATTTGGAGGTAAAAATTGTCGTTAAAAGAAAGAGTTACGGGTGAGGATGATGTTAGAAAGGTCAATGAGAAAATCGGTGCTTGGAGTTTGAGGGCTAGGGCATTTGGACAGGATGTGGCGTAGAGAAGCAAGGCCTTCTTCGTGAGGAATGGAGGTGTATAGGGATGTGACGTCAATTGTGGCCATAATGATCTTGGTGTCAGAAGGGAGGGAAATTGAGTGGAGCAGATTGAGGAAGTGGTAGGTATCTTTGACGTAGGAGGGTAACGAGTGAACTAAAGGTTGGAGATAGTGGTCGACGAAGGCGGAAATTCTTTCGGTCGGGGGGTGGCGGGAGGAGACTATAGGCCGCCCTGGGTTTTCGGGTTTGTGGATCTTGGGGAGGATATAGAAGTGGGGGGTGTTTGGATGGGAAGGTGAAAGGAGGGAGATGTCACTGGGGGATAGGTTTTCATTAGGGCCGTTGTCGCGGAGGAAAGCGATAACATCCTCTTGGAATGCAGGGTTAGGGTTAGACGGAATATGTTTATACGAAGAAGTGTCTGCGAGTAGTCTGTTGGCTTCTTTTAGGTAATCAGTGGTGTTTAAGACTACCACTGTTGAGCCCTTGTCAGCGGAGGTGATGACCAGGTTGGGATTTTTTATTAGTTTTCTCAATTCGGATTCTTCTGCAGGGGAGAGGTTCGGTTTAGGATTCAGAGAGTTGAGGAAAGAAGGACTAGATATTTTAGATAGGAGAAGATTAATAAATATTTCGACAAGGTGATTTGGGGGTAAAGGTTTAGGCTCAAAGTGGGACGGCGGGCGGAACTTAGTTAAGGCGCTGTGTATAGGAGCGGGAGGATTAGAGTTGGCGGGTAGCGAAGACCAGAAGTGTCACCATCTTAGATTTCTAGCGAAATTTATAGCGTCAGAGAGGATGGTAACATGATTGACTTTGGGGGTGGGGGAGAAAGAGAGGCCTTTACTTAGTAGTGAAACTTGCTGCTGGTT
The DNA here is from genome assembly GCA_037158775.1 of Hetaerina titia. NCBI lineage: Eukaryota > Metazoa > Arthropoda > Insecta > Odonata > Calopterygidae > Hetaerina > Hetaerina titia. The sequence goes on along the minus strand of CM073769.1, from coordinate 5,252,321 downwards.
CAGGGTAAAACTAGAGAGGTTCGTTCAACACGTGTTCGGCAGTGTCGCCTGTCTTTTGCTTATCTTCCGAAGAAGACGGAGCTCGAGTCCGTCGAAATTATCAAGATATTATTGTGAGTGTTCTTTTTATGTGTTCTCGTGCTGTGTTACTGTCTAAGTTTTTTATTCAACACTTCCGTGTTACTTCGAAGAAATCATCTATATATATGTATATATATATAACACCATAAACACAGTAATCAACCCGAAGGTCGGTTTAGTAGGTGATGGCAGAGCTCACCCATGTACCAAGCCCGACGGCGTGGGAAAATTCACACATCAGGGCAGGGGGGGCAGTTCCTTTCCCTGTGCCGGTTATGGTTTCCCAGGAAGACCTGATACCCGAAAAATCAACTAGCTTGGGTGGAGCTGCAGGTGCCCAAAGTGCCTTGCCCGGGAATCGAACCCGGGACCCTCCGGTCAGTAGTCCAACGCTCTACCCCCTAGACCACCGCGACCCGCGTATATATATATATATATATATATATATATTATAATATATATACACACATATATATTTTCATTTATATATATATTTATACAACAACGTAATATATAATTTAACTCATGTAAAACATAACAAAATTTCTCAGATGAGGCAAGAGAATATAATACTCGCGTTTGTCCTTCCCAAAATTCACGCAAAAAAGAAAACCAGAGGTTGACCACTCCAACCATTGTGGCGTCAGAGCGCATTTCCCCGCATCGGCTGGCCGAACAGTGCTTTTTAATCGTAGTGGGATTTTAAATCCCATCCAATGTTAGTAAATCTCTGCGTTTAAAACGGTGCCGGCGACTGAATCATTATTTTTTGTGGTTCGTGGAAGAGACAATTTCCAATCAGTCGTCTACTTTTCCACTACGACTTCGATACACTTGTATGATTGCAACAACGTAATCCGTTTTCGACACCGCGGTGCAATGGACGATTGGAAACCATTATGGCATTGGATTAACGTGGTTCCACCTATTGGATACTTTCTGAGACGCCGTGATGAACTACCGAATTCGGCAGTATAGACCGAATGCAAAGATGTATATTTTCGCGAGGTCTTTCATCTACAAAGCTTTTACGCATTGCTCGCCGAAGAAAGAAATATAAATCCCAAAATCTGCTGATTTGAGGGATTTATTTCTTTAATTTCTCATCCGTGACCCGATGGGTAGTGACTACGAGGCAGGTGGGGCGGGGAGGTGGGGGCGACGAAAGGGGCCGTCGGAGGTGGAGGGCGCGACCCCTAGGATGAAAGAAGGATAACCCAAGGTAGGGCACACGGCGGGGCGCCCCCCTTACCTGCCTCCCCTCCCCGGCAGCCAGACCCGAGTGCGTCTCGCACCCACGGCACGGCACACGGGGGGGACCCCCGCCCTTCCCTTCCACCCCACCCCTAAATTGGGAGAGAGGTGGCGATGGGGGGGGGGGGGGGAAGGAGTCCCTCAAAGCCTTCTCCCACACCCCCACTTCCCTCCCGCCCGAGAATAAAACAAACAAACCTTCACGGACGCGGTGATGAGGAGTGGGAGGCGGGGAGGGAAACTGGTTGCCACTCCGGGAGATTTTTTTGCGGCCGGCTCGGAGAGAGAGAGAGGGAGAGGGAGGGAGGGAAGAGAGGGAGGGAGGGGGAGTGAGAGAAGAGAGGGAGGGAGGGGAGGAGAGAAATATCGGTGAGCGCGCTTCAGTGGCAGACAAAGTGAATGGGCGGAGTGATTTAAATAGGCTGTGGAGGGAAGCGAGGGAGGGAGGGAGGGGGGCCCAGGGGTTGAGAAAGAGTAAATGTGGCGAGGACGAGGGCGACGAGGCGGTGCTCGAGGGTGCGTGGGGGCGGGAGGAAATGTGTTTGAGCGGGGGTTGCGGAATGCGGGGCGGGGGGGCGGGGAGAGGCTCTTCCAAAGGGGGCGTGTGGGGGCGATGGCAAACGACGGAGGAGAGCTCTAGCGGCCGAGGGCCCCGCGAGGCGGTCTCTAGACTGCGGCCCCGCTCGCTTTATTGCACTCATTTACGTCCCGCCCCCCTAAATCGAGGACCGCGGCACCCTAACGCCGCCCCCATCCCGTGTGGCCCCCGGGGGGTGATGGCGGGGGGTGTGTAACCTCCGCCCCACCCCCACGTGAGATTTCGCGGGAAGTGAAAGGAGATTATGGCACCCAAGAGGAAGCCCCTGCCTCTCCTGGGTCGCCCCAGCATTCCACTCGGCCCATAAATGAGGGAATGAAAAAGAACGCTGCGGAGGATGGAATGACGGCGGGACGTGCGCACCTTCAAACGACCACACGCACTTGAACGCACGCACACTCAATAACGCCACGGCGATAAAATTATACGCAGCAAAAAGACCCGAGGCGTGAGCGCTGAGCTTAAAACTTATTATCTCCCATCCATAGACGTCAGGGAGAACTGCATCCCCGCACACACAAAAAGGTATCATAAATTGCTCCCCCCCCCTCCCAGACTCGGACATAATCGTTTCTGCTCATTTCGTATGAGAATGCGAGCGTTCAGGAAGATTCCCGAATATTTGCAGTCCATACGTAATTAAATTCGTCCCTCCACGAAAAAATCGTGAATTTTACTTTAGAATGACTGTTGAGACTATTTAATTACAAAGTTTTAAGTTGAGACTCCCTTTGTAAATCATGGTTAATACGACTGAAGGGAACGTTATGCTCACATTATCACGCCACACCATTTAGTCGTCTGGAGCCCACCCAGCGTTGATGCTGGCCAATTGAGATTTGCGGGAGCCGTTAAATATTCAGGTTTCAAATTCAGTTGCAGAGTCCGTTTCGAGTCCGTTGCAAGATGCATCATTAAGGATTCACTCCAATATTCGAGTATATTTCAAGGTCATCACCTAAAAGCCAAAATTAGTTGTACACAAGTATATTAATTCCACTAAGGAATAGCTGTTTCCAATTCATCCATGAAGAATGAATTTTGGTCACCTTATTAAACGTATTAATTTCTCAGCTCAGAAGTTTATTTACATATTCGTTATTCCCGAGGAAGTGGGTGGATATGGTGGGGGAGGAGAGAGGTTAGAGATGGAAGAAATCGGAAATATGCAGGATATATGGATGAAGGGCATATTGATTGGCAGTGGGATGTTTAAGAGTGTGATATATTGAGGGGAGAATTTTAGACAAGCGAGGAAAGAAGTAAACGGAGATGAAGAGGGACTTACGATTATTTTCGTATTTTTTTCGTATTTATGTTGGATGTGATATTGTGTTTTTCTAGGAGGGGCAATGGAATTGTCTATGTATCACTTCGTAAATAGGATCCATCCAAAACCTACAATAATCGGTAAAGCACCAGTAAAAAATGTTATTCCAACTCCACGAGAGATACTGTTGCCCAGATGGAAAAAATGAACGTATCCTTGAACGTCCCATTTTGGTTACATACCCTTATCTACCCGGTGAGTAATTCTATCTTGCACTTCTCATATCCCGTGACTTCCTTATCGTTATGAAAGAGTGCTGTGACTCCTGGAAATGAGTGTCATTCACCCTTCTATCATCAAAGGGGCCCATTCCATCCCCTAAGTATCCCTCCCAACCAAATCTCCTACCACTCCTTTACCCCGTTACCGCTTCCGTTTCCCGTCCAACACACTGCTAACACTTTGTCACTCCTTCAACTCATCGTCTCCAACCTTCTCCTGGCGCAAGCAATCCACGCCTCCGACGTACGCACGGTTGCATGACCTCTCGGGTGATTGCTCTTTTCTGCCACCCAAGTATGAATCGAATCTTACAATTACTTTTTCCTGTATCACCTTCCCATACCATTTTAATAATGGCTTCATAATGATAAAAAAACAACAGTCGATGTCTTTAAACAATCCCTGATTGCTTAATTACGTCGGAATTCTTGAAAATTTCACTCACTTAGATTTCGTAATATTTATCTTCATCTCATTTTTTTCATTTAGCTCATCGTATTTTTTAGATCTTTGTTTTTTAAGTAATCAGTAGAGCGCCCTTAATTAGGCAACGCTTTTCAATATAAACAGACTGTAAAATAATAGGAGAAGATATGGTCATTTTCACCTTATTACACTCATACTAACAACAAGGATTTCAATGCCTACATGCAGGAGACATCATTTGAACGCAATTGTCTCACATGCAACATAGTCATTATTACAAAATACGAAGTCGGCAGCTACGATTAAGGTATACATCTTGGAAATATAAAATATTTAGGTCAAAAAGGAAAATAAAAGCTATTATGTACGAGGGTCATCCGGAAAGTAGTACCCGTTCGTGAAATAAAGACACAAAAGTAAATATTAACAAACATAAAAAATTTTATTTGAAAGAGGATACTTTAAACTACTTCTCAACATAATCTCCAAGCAAATTAAGGCATTTGTCATAACGTGTGACAAGTTTCTGTATTCCTGCTGCATAGTCCTTCGCCGCCAGCTCATTGAGATACAGGGTCACTCCTTCTTTAAGTTCTTCATCGCTGTCAAATCTTTTTCCTGCCAAAAAGTCTTTAAGCTTTGTAAAGAGATGAAAATCTGAAGGGGCCAAGTCCGGGCTATACGGTGGATGGTCGAAAGTTTCCCATTTGAATTGCTGCAAAAGTTTTTGTGTTATCCCAGCTGCATGAGGCCTGGCATTGTCATGAACGAGAATGACACCAGTAGACAATAGACCTCGCCGCCGATTTTGTATTGCCCGCCGTAATTTCTTTAATGTTTCACAATACGCATTGGCATTAATAGTGTCTCCACGGGCCATAAAATCAATAAGCAATACACCTCGTCGATCCCAGAAAATGGTTGCCATGAGTTTCCTGGTGGACAGAACTGTCTTGAATTTTTTTGGTTTGTTTGGTGAATGAGCATGATGCCACTCCATTGACTGTCGTTTACTCTCAGGTGATGCATAACAAACCCATGTTTCGTCACCAGTAATTATGCGAGTCAAGAAAGAGTCTCCTTCATCAGAATAACGTCCCAAAAACGTCAGTGCTGCAGCCATACGCTTGGTTTTGTGCTCATCTGTAAGCATGCGAGGGACCCATCTTGCACAAATTTTTGCATAATGCAGATGGTGTTTAACAATTTCATGAACAATTGTTCGAGAAACATTGGGAAAATGCTCACAGATGTCATCAATTGTGACGCGCCGATCGTTCCTCACGAATTCGTCAACTGAGCTCACCAGTTGGTCTGTAATGACAGACGGTCTCCCCGAACGCTCATCGTCGTGTGTGTTCCCCCTCCCCATGTTGAAGTTGCGACACCACCGCCGAACAGACGACTCGTCCATTACATTGTCTCCATACACCTCCTTTAATTGGCGATGAATATCACATGGGCGAACGTTTCTTGCATTGAGGAATTTAATCACTGCCCTCACTTCACAACTGGCGGCGTTCTCAATTTTTTTAAACATTGTAAACAATCACAGAAACAACACAGGCAATGCTAGCGTCACGCAACTTGGCTCAGAGAAGGCAGACAAGTCACTGAAGCTATCTGACCTCGTCCAGCGGCTACTCGCGTCGTCAGCACTTCATGCGGCACGAACGGGTACTACTTTCCGGATGACCCTCATAGTTTAAATGCTAGTATGTAGCGCAAGGAAGAATCAATTAACTTGGCGTTTCAACAGGATAGAATAACTCAATGCCATTCTGATTCTTCCTTGTGCATTGCAATGGAATTTCACAAAGTAAGCAAATATCTCTCAAATTAATAATTAATTTCAGCGTAGGAAATCATTTACTTAAGTCTTTACGAACTCTTTCAATCGGTTATTTCAAGTCTAACAATGTTATAATCATGAAAAGATTTTTTAGAAAAAAATACACCTTTCCATAAAATATTAATCCGTCGTGGTTAATGCATATTAAAATATAAAATCCATTAAAATACCAAATGTTTCATCGTTTCAATAATGCAAAAGCAGCTTCATCGACGAAAATATTAAGCATCAATTCAGAAGGAGTGCAAAAAAGAATTGAGGAATAGTATTTAGCTCATCAAACTGCTTTTTATAGATTATCAGTGATTATTTAGTGAACTGGGAATGAATCTCAGCAACAAATCACTTCTGAATATAATGATAATAATGACGACTCGTGCGATTTTTAACTAATGTCACTAACTAAGCTTAAATATTCAGTGAACACATGGAACACACCATTTTCATCGTATCTTCTATCTATATCACTTCGTAAATATTGTGTAACAAGAGTATTAAATTAATTGAATAAAGGTCATGATGAAATTACCATAATTAACATTTGGCGTGAAATGGTAGGTGAGCATTTGTGGTTATTCGGGGAGACGATCTGCAACTGAGGTTATTGACACAATCTGGAACATGTGGTGGTAGGGGTATGATGTTCAGGGAGTGGAGGAAGGGTTGAGAAAAATCCAGCTTCGGAATTATTAGCCTACTCTACAACAGTATGAGCATTCCTCCAATCACCAAAGACATTTTAAGAGACGATGGACACCGTGACCTTCACCAATGTTTTCGATAGGAGTACCACTTAACATAAAAATACACACTTGGTTGCCTTAAAGTCTATTTCATAAAACGATGATGTTTTGATTAACGCAATGCCGAAGTCAATTACCCCTTTTACTTCTCTATTGTTGGTCAATGTTGATGGATTACCATCATGTGCAGCTGCGCATCTTATCGCTGCGCCCTACACTACTCATTTGCCACGTGTGCAGACGGCAAACAAGTCGTGTTGGTCCCATGACTTCGCTTCCTCCTCCCGCTCTCACTCTCTGTTGACGAGTAGAGCACACGAGGTAAGTGGTGGGGTCAGTCCTAAGAGATAATAGCGAGTCCAGCCCGATTGGAGACAAACAGCTTTTTTACGGAGGGATTTTTCGCCTTTACATGCACGCCACACATCGTCAAATTTACACCGAACGAAAACGCTAAAATTCGATCGATCTCCGACAATTAAAAATAAATTTAAACAAATAAAATTAGGACAATGCAATTTTCTTATAGCACCAAAAAGATTGCTGGAGTCTTGCCCTATTTAAATTACTGTAAAACAATTTATCGTTATAATACTGGCTTAATACATTGAGAAATTATACTCGTTTCTTGAGTTGGATCAATGATGAGGGGAGTCGATCGACGCCTAAGGTCATCTCCACTATTAGGGATAGATGGGCTATTTGGTATGGGTAGGGTGTTCAGGGAATGGGTGGAGAAAAACACGGCTTTGGCGTTGTTAGCCTACTGTATTCGAAAAGGGCCAACAGGTCCACTGTTTAACGTCCCATCCACTCTCACCCCACTTGAGGTGCTCTCTCTCCACACGTCACCACATGTAGGGATCGGAAACCTCTGTAAAAAATCTGTCACTTCCGGTGCTTGAACCCATGCTCAAGGATTGGGGAAGCCAGTTCAATCAGCCAGCGCACCATCCCAACCCCCCGTCTCTTTTCTACATGGTTAGCGAAACCGAAAAACATTGCTTAGCAGGCATTCGAGGGGCTAATGATACTTTTAGTAGTGGAGTTAGTATATCTCACTCATTTGGCCTGAATAGCTCTCATTTCTTCTCCTTTACAAATGAAGGTAATGCCAGCTGTTTTTGAGCCTCATTGCATTTTTGGTGTAATTTAGATGAATTATTTACCATATAGTTTAAGGCAATAAAAACTCCCGATATTTATTAAATATTGCAGTAGACAGTAAGACTTGACGCGAACTGGAAACCTTAATTAGTATATTTATCTTCCAAGATGAAAGATCAAATTGTTTGCATGACAAATTTGCTATAATGACAGTGCGAACCCTCGCAACTGAAAGAAAGAATGGCGTGTCTGGTGACATAACACACACCGTCACATGCTCTTGCGGTGTGTGTCATAAAGATGTAAATGAATCTAGAATTACCTTGGAGGATAGCGGATTGCCAGTCCGCGTTAAGTCTTGAAAACAATGTTAGCATCATTTTTAAATATTCTACTCACCAAACGACCGAAGACTGCCTTTGTTAAACAAATCCGTCAACGGTGTGCCAGTATTGTTTCTTGTTACCATCGTGATATTTGAAGTTCAAAATATCTATTTTTGTAATATGTATTCATCTTCTTTTGTCATTCCTCTACTTATTAAGGAATACATTAGAGCAACTAATGGAGTCATGTGATGCGCTCACCTGCCAAATGCCTAAAGCATAAAAAAATGACGTCGATAAATACAGTGGAAATATATTCACGCCATTTATTTTTAATACAAAAATAATAATCTGTGCACACTTGTGATTAAATTTTAAAGTGGTGCTTGTGTTATTAACTATTTTTTACAGCCAAGCCAGCTCTATGGGTGGCGGGACTGCTCAGAACTAAGTATTCATAAAATTATGCTGGTTCAGCAAAATTTAAGCTCTAAGAGAACATTTCATGTTCAGTCCCGTATTGAAATATGGATAATTGTTCACGTTCAAATTGAAAACTACACTGTTAATACAAAGCGATATATCTCATCACTCTACAATAACTTGATAGACTTGCGGAAAATCCTCACTCTTCGTTGTCACTTTGGTCAATTACTACTTACCAATAGTTCATCCATTTGTGAAGCTGCTTAAACATTGATTACAAGCCTATCTAATCTCCAGTGGAGTACATATACTAGTAGGATGACATTACGCAACTACCGCAGAAAAATCGAGGTAATGTTCAAAGAAATCAGACACCGAAGAATCAATTCTCGTCCCGAGGGCACATCGCACCATGGAGGGCAGAATCTGTCACCTAACGACACGACTTTCAAATTTCAGGAAAGAATCGGAGTAAGTCCTTCTGGATGAGAGACAAATGCATATTCTTTATCTAAACTTGGGGTGAAATGAATTGAAACTTAAAATATACCACGATTATTAAGAATTACTCATTTGGAGACAGTTCTCTACGAAAACATTGCCAAAGAGGGAGCGAATGAAGAACCCGTTAGAACTATCCATTCCATTCCTTTACCAGATTATTCAGAGACATAATATGCCAGGATTCAACCCACACCACCAACAAACTCTGCATTCTCTCCAGAGGTGCCTGGTCACATCCAGTCAGGATATCGAGAGGATTTGATGACCAATGAGACAAACGACAATGCCTGCAGCAATTATTGACAAGCACGATACCAAATAGCTACCTCCATTTTGTTTCTCAAGGGGAATGGTGAGGACAACAAAAAGACCAATTCATCAACCACGGTCAAAGCTACGTAGCGTAAACAGAAAGCGGCGATCCTCGTCATTTATTTCCAGCCAATGAAAACGGGCATTGGAGGTCACAGGAGGCCAGGCGAACGAAGCAATCAATGCGATGAGAAACCTTCCGGACCAACATATCCGCCCGCCCGTCAAGCAGGGAAGTGAGCGCGTGGCAAAGGAAACTCTCATTTTTTTGGCAAAGGTTTTAATAAAAACACCGTCGTTTATGGAACACATTATAATTACATGCGAAGAGCATGTCGACACAACCTGTATACACTTCAAAGAGTCATTGCACCGCTGTATTCCCGCACGACTCCGCCGATACACTGGGGTCCGTCCCACGAACCGACTCCAACCCCTTCTGGGGGGAGCGATCGGGAGAGCCGCGCCACTTGAAGGCGCCGGAGAGCCGCTCTTACGAAGCGATCTCGTGATGGCGCCTCCTCCCTCACTACTCGGTGCCCCACCACTGCCCCATGGCGCCGCCGGCCGCAGGGTGGCCGAGGGCGGGGGCCCCCGGCTGTGGCGAGGGTCAAGGGCAGTCCCCGGTCGACAGGAAGCGCTGCTGCCGCTGGTGCTCCTCGAGGTCGGGGCCACCCGGAGCCAAGAGAGCGGAGGGGTCGGGCGGGGAGACGGAGGGCGGTGGCGGGAGGGATCGGCCGCCCGGGGCGAACTGAGGCGGGGACGGCGGGGTGGAGTGCGGGTGTGGGTGCATGGAGGGGGGCGGGGCGAGGAGGAGGGAGGTGGAGGAGGGACCCTTGTCCGAAGAGGCCTCGTGGGGCGAGCACTTGGACGAGGCGTCCTGCTTGAGCATCATCCGTCGCCACTTGGCCCTCGCGTTCTGGAACCACACCTGAGGGCAGCGGGGGAGGGGATATCAGTAAGGGTCCTCGCATTCGTACTCAAGCAAGCACCAAGACACACACAGACCCAAGAAGCATGCAGTGGTTCCCAGAGAACAGGCAAGCAGATCATGCACGCAAGAAGCCCACTACTAATCTGGAAGTACCCAGAACAAGTGCCCGGACGCACCGCTGGGGCAACAAGACCCTTTCAACCTTTCCCGATGGAGCAGACGACATGCAACAGAGAAATTTCGAGAACAGTCGATCGAGGAACTCTCATGCAGCGGAAAATCATGCCAAATGCGGAAATAACTCCAAAACCTTATCGCACTGTAACATTTTGCAATCGAATAACTATTAACGTCTTTGAACAGTTCATCTTTACCGTCAACGAAATTTGAGTGAAGCAATCAGCGTTGATATATTATATCATACTGAAATTCTCACATTCAGCCCGGTCCCACTATCTCCCACCTTCAACAAGTTTAATTTTTCTCGGAACTGTTTTTTTGTAAGTACATTGGGCAATGGCGAGAAAAATCTCTCTTATTAATAGGCCCTTGCGCGAAAAGCAAATCCAATGATTGTCTTACGCCTTGAGATATAGGTACCCGTACGATACGTACGGTGGATGCATTAGTTTACGTTTTTCGTTTACAAATTAGCGGGAGTTGACCTAGAAGTAGTTGATACGGTGAAATACCTAGGTGTTACATTCACTAAAGACTTAACTTAGGGGACCCATATACGTAAAGTCTGCGGGCAAGCACATAAAAAATTAGGATTTATTAGACGCATTGTCGGCAGAAGTGACTCCAAGGTCAAGGAACGTTGTTATCACGCTCTTGTAAGGCCCCATTTAGAATATGCATGTAGCTTATGGAATTCGTGTGAAAAAGGCCTCATTCGGGAAATTGAGAAGGTCCAACGCCGGGCAGCTCGTTTCGTGGAAAACTGTTACGATAAAACGAAAAGCGTCACTGAAATGCTTATGGAGTTGGGATGGGAATCATTGGAAGAAAGACGACTCAATGCTAGGTTAAACTTACTAAATAAATTCAGATCCGCATGTTTCAGCACTGAGGTCTCGAAAATTATTCGCGCTCCAACATACATTGGTCGCTTGGGCCATGTATACAAAATTCGGGAAATAGATGCCAGAACTAGCAGACTCAAGGACTCCTTCTTCCCACGGACAATACGGGATAACAACTGTAGGGTCACACTCGGAGATAACAAAAATGCCACTTGCCACCCTCGGCGTCTAGGTAACAATTAGTTAAACTCAATTGCATGCCCTTTCACTAACCTCCTGTGAGTTGTGTCAAAACCCTTCCCGCATGCCATTAAGTAATGTATTGCTGTTTACAGTATTGTTTTCTCTTCTTTTGCTACCCTAAATTTCCACTTCCATCCCTTGTCCCTCTCCGTGGGTGTGCCCTCCTCCTGCCTGCAGCGTTGGGCCAAATTCCTCACCTTGGGTAGGAGAGAGTTTAATGTAGCACGTTATTGTGGTGGTGGTATTTTGCCTAGCTACTTACTAAAATCTAGTTTGCACGTTCCTGATAAATTTCTTGCTGCATCCTGGGGTACAATTATTTGTTGTAGTTAAGCGTATGTACTTGCATGCTTGTGGAGTGAAGGGAGGTAGATGTGTGTTTGCTTGTAGGATGATAGGATATTTCTATGAATGTGTACACTGCTGTGGATTGGGGTTTGCATGTGTGTGTTGGTTTTGAATGCGGTATTTCTTTTTTCCTTTTTTGGGTGGTGACCTGACACCCCCCGCCACACGCCCTTGCGGCGGCTTGCGGGGTATTACGTAGATGTAGATTAGTCCATCTTTTGTGACAAAATATGCGTTCCATCACCACTAGATTAACAAAATCTCCAAAGGAGGAGTGTAAAATAGTTCGTCCAAATTAAACTTCTCTTTCGTTGAAAAAATATACTGTGATCGTTACTCAGTATTCAGGTCTCATAAAAATCCATAGATATGAGACCGTCAAACACTCCGTCACCAAAATACGACTCTACATACTTTGTATACTATGTATGTCAGAGAACGGCCAACCCTCTGGCCGTCCATTTTCTACCTAGTGCGATTAATGCTATAAATTATAGTTGTAACATAATGCATGCCATAATCATAAAGTCGCACTTCATAAAGGTTGATTTTTTCACGAAATAAGAACATTATAAAAAGAAAATCGACAACACACCTTCGAAATTAACTGTTATCTGAAGGAAAAATATTCATTTTCCTTGTATTATGATAGCTTGGTGTTATCTGTGGTGACTGTGCTAATTGACACCTAACAAATCATATGTAACCGAAAGTTTTACTCCCATAGCAGCATTTTTTCAGAGAATGTTGTCGTTGACTTTGATATAGAGGCTTCAAAAAGAGTACAAATTCGTTTGGTAAAATGTATTTATGAAACCTTTTGGTAACGTTGCAAACCACTAGATGCACAAAGGAAAACAGCCAGAGCAGTATACCCATGACTAAGAGTACTAACTGTACACAATCGTATTTCGTAGAGGAGAAGACTTATTTCAACCTGAGCATTCCTTTTGACTGCTCTTGATTTTTCGGGTGCATGCCTCGCGTTAAAGCAGGAAAAAAATTATTGGTTGGCCGGCTGTCATATTTCTCCCACACGAACAAAGTTATTTGATGGGTTAAATAGCACAGGTGAAGCACTGATTTATTGCATGAGTTATCCAATATTAATTTCCAGCCATTCGATGGAGAGGAAAAAGACTTGTAAGGTCGTGTAGAAATATGAGGACAGGTTATCGGAGGAGTCTGACACAGCGCAGGGGTCCTTCCACCTTTGAGGGCGGAGAGGTGCCCGCCAAGGGGAAGCCTGCCTGCCTCTCTTCGGCGCTGTAAATAACCCTCCTTCCTACCCACACAGCGCCCCCTCCCCTCTCCCTTACCCCCCCTTCCCCGCCCCCCTTCGGCGCCCCCCGTGCCAAATTCAATTATATCCCGCGTGCGCGCACGACGCGACCCGAGGCGCGTCGCCGCCACCTCCGTGCCCCTACTCCCACTCCTCCTCCCTCGACCCACTCCCTCTCCCGCCCCTCACGCCGACGTTAAATAAATGAGCGTCGCGAGGCGTGAAGCAAGGCACTTCCCGCCCACGCCCCCCCCCTGACCCCTTTCTACCCCTCCCCTTCCCACCTTCCCTAGTCTCTTCCGGCTCCACAACGAACCGATTAAGCACGGCCTCTACTTTTTCCAACAGTTGCCCTCTCTTCCCACCCCCACCCCAGCCCGCGCCTCACATCTGAAAAATGGACAGATATTTGGGGGGTGAAGTTCGGGGTGCGTGGCGCGCGATAAGAGAGTAACAGGCACAGTTGTAAGACGCGACCGTACACGTATCGTACCTACTCTGTAGAGTGCCGGCGCAAATTATTTGACCGCTCGTAACCTTCTTTACATACGCGGATTAATTCTTACCAATTTCAAGGTTATTATTTTCTGACTTACGAAGGGTGATGGGAGACTTCCCAGTGCTAATTATTCTTTCCATTTATGATTTTCTGATCGCATTTTTCACTGTGGTAGACACCCCATTTTCATTTAGATAGAAAACATGGAAAACGTATACGTACATTTTCCGTGCTGGTTACCAAAAACCTCGCTAATTCATTGGGAAAGCAGTTTAGTGTGCCGGTTGGCGTTTCTTCAAATGCTACTCAATCCGGTGATTCACAGTTTCACGGAATGCACGTACTCCAATGTGAGTAAAATGTAATGGAATTCGAAGTACTTGCTTTATTGCTACTACCTATATTTTTTACACGGCGATGAGCAATTGTGTAATACTGAATGGTTTGGAAATGAGTAAATATTGAGTATCTGATCTATTAACTCGTACATATTTTCTTGTTTGTTATAAGATACAATTGAAATGTGAAATTCGTTGAGTAATTTCCGCAATTTAGGGGAAGGAACGTCATGGAGAATTTAAAACAAATCTGTACTTAACAATGGGATAATTAAATCGTTTGCTCTAAATTCACCAAACTGCACCAGTCTAGAGACACACGATGTGAAAAGGATTCAGTGCCTACGTAATTACAAGACGAAGACTTGAAGTGAAGATTGGAGGAATAGAAGTGGGCATTTTAGAGAGAGAAAAAGATAAATATGCTTCGGAAGAGAATAATTCACACAAGGAATGAGGAGACACCACTTTATTAATAGTTAACAGCGAGAGAAACGTCAATAGCATAACTTCTCAAATATGGCCAAGGCAAGGAAATCAGGGCAATCGAAGCAATCAATGCACACGTACTCTTTACAGGAAGTTGACAAATGTTATTAACGTGCGGTTAACTCTTTAATTAGTCAAAACTAAGAGTAATCAGAGTTTGTTTACGATATTTGTTTAAAAAAATTTTGTCTCGTGAAGAATATTTACAGACTTAATCGTTTGTCACGGTATTTTTTTCCAAATGTATGAAATAAATATTCACACGAATTTAAAACATTAGGTCAACGACATCTTTAATACTCTAGGGGCAAAACTGAGATCAGACACGGCCTTGAAACTCTCGAAAATAACGAATTTTGGCGTTACGTATACGTATAGGTATACATCTATACGATGTACGATATGGCTACATATATATACGATATTTTATCCAATTCTGCTGGCTCCCTCGGATTCCCAATTCCCACCCGCACTCACTCCCCTGGGCATGAGAGCAGGCCCAGTGACTCTCGAAACCCACGGCTCACCATTTAAACAACCGCCACACCATTGAATAGAGGGGAACTAGGAAGCACTCCGAAAGAAAGAGAAAGAGACGGAGGTGTGGCGTCACTGTAAACGACGCTTTAGTAAGTTAATTAACGAAACGGGAATGTAGAATGCAAAACAATCGCGGGAAACATTACTGGGAGGAAGGTAGTCGCACTTATGGTGACAGTGAAATGCAGGAAATCTTCACTAAAGATATTTGTGACAACATACAAAGTTTTTTTAAAAAAAGTTTCGGTATTAGTTTTTCTGCTAGACTCGGCCCAAAGATTATGACCAACGAACAAGAGCAGAGTCGAGTGTTTGCTAGTGATGACCAGCAACCACATCGCGACGATTCCTCAACTCCCTTGCAGTCCCGACTTAGCACCGGCGGACTATTTTCATTTCCGAAAAGTGAAACCGCCTCTCAAAAGACAGCGCAATGGGACCCTAAGCATCTTCACAGAGCCGTACACGCGTTTCCCTAAGGACCTTCCGTAATCCGCCAACCAGGGAGCCTTAGAGTCGTGAAAAAGCCGCTGGGAAAAGTGTTTCGACCTTAAAGGAATGTGCTGTGTAGACTTTTGAGGAATTTTAGCAATATCTAAAATAAATCTTTTTTTCCGAAAATTTTTATATAAACCATGTATACGTCCACGAAGGAGTACTACGAAAGAAAAATGGCCGGATTATCACCAATATCTCCTAAAGTGGGAGCAGAAACTTAGAAGGACGAAAGGGATACTTGATGGTGACGCTGACTTGAGTCGTAAAATGAGAGAAATGAAATGATTGCATGTTATTTATTGGAACTTCAGCCCGACAGCATTTGAAGAGGGGACTAGAGGGAAAGAGCGATTCAACTGGCGCCAAGTGACTCCCGAACTAGCATGCGCGGGGAGATAGGTCCAGCGAGAGATCCAGGGGAGGGGTAAAGCGATGGTTAAGATGCAAATGGGCATAGGAAACAGATTGAAGGCTCAAGGAGACATGAATTCAGCACTTGATAATATTTTAAAGAAGACAACACATTTGAAGGATGGATTATTGCATACTTAAAAAATATTGGAACAAAATTTTGAATACCATATTATGTGAAATGTAAATATGAAACGAAGGTGAAATAGCAACCATGCATCCATCCTGTAGACTGAAAGCAGAGACAATCCAAAGGAGAGGACGTTGCAGCCACGTAGAAAACAGATGCAAGTCAGTGAAAAACCCCAGCCAACAGCGTGCAATAAAACGTCAAATGTGATGGTAATTAAAGAATATCTCAGAAGGCAGAGTAAATATAACCAAGCGCACATGCAACTACAATTTTATCATTCTAAATACATTTTTTAGACGAACAGGATAGTAATGAAAAGCTTATTTAAAACTAAGTTTAAGTCTTTCTTGGGTGTATAGCATAAACCTAAAAAGACAGCAAATATTATAAATATTACGAACTAATTATCCACATTTACGCATTAACACAAGAATCACTAATGGTAAGAATATTTTAACATACTTTAACACTTAGTTTTAATTAAAAATTAATATTATGCACTGTTTACATATTCACAAACTATTGTGGTACCCTAAAGCAACACAATTATTCAAAAAGCAAACGTAAAAATATTATTAGGTAATCTATCGTTTGCGGTAGGTTTTGGACGGATATAAACGTAACACCCTTACATTACTTTTCCTCTCCTGACAGGACACGACCTGACACATCACACTAAAATAAACCCTTTTACGATGCCGCATATAATCTACCTCCATCCATTCTGCCCAACTTGTCAATCATACGAGTATTACTTCTCCCCCCTTCCTCGTTTGTTTTTCTTTCTGTCCACTTGACCTCGTCCATCCTTTTCCGGACTCACATTTCAAAAGCATCCAATCTATGCCTATTATCCTGCTTCAATGGCCACGTTTCCGTGCCGTCCATTACTACGCTCCAATAAAAGTTTTGAAGAGCCCTTTCGCAACACCCTCACTAAACGTCCCCGTCATTAATTCTCTCCTCCTTCACAGGGCTTCTTTGCCCAACGCAATTCTTCTCCTTGTATCCCTGGTACTTCGACCATCTTGGTCTAGAACTCTTCCAAAATAGGTAAACTGTTCCACCTGCTCTAGTTTTCACCCTCCCAATATATTGCTGTTTAACTTAACATTTATCCTTCTCAAGCATCTAGTAATATTGTTTTGTTTATATTCTCCTCATTTATACCGACAGCGCTAATTTCCTAATATATTCTTGCTGTGCGCACTTAGCATGACTTTACGCAAATTGACCGAGTTATTTATCGGATAATAAAACGTTTTGATAAATATATTATCATTAGTTTTGAACGGCAAGTAAGCTGTCATAACACGGAAACCCTACCGGTGCTACCTGGTCTTGATTCATACTCTGAAAAGTGACCTCTGCCACACTGACAGAGGAATTGTTTATCTATATAAATTGAAATTTAATTCAAATGCGTATGAGCATGTACAAAATGCTTGATGGAACTATTTTCCCAACATTCCGCGCCAAAACGCTTTCAGGCCGTTGCTCTTCTGGAATCGCACGCTCTCGGCTCGGCGGGCGACGCCTGATGAGTATGCAGCACGAACTGTAGATTACTCCTGCAGACTAAGCAACCCGCACGGACAATGCCCGGAGAAGTAACACTGCTGCGCGGCGGGAAAATTAATACGTGACTCAATCGTGAAGCAAGCACCCGCATCTCCCGGGGAATCTATCATCACCAACCCCCAACGGAATCCCTGAGAACGTTCTTCCTTAAACCCTTTTAGCCCTCCTGTATTTTTCTTACTAATCCTCAATCCTTCCGGTTTAGTTTTTTTTATGGTCCTTGCTTTATTCGCCAAACCTTCTCATGCCTCATTTCTCTCAGCTTTGTCACCATTCAGTATTCTCAATTTTTTTATTTGTCAAACACTAATGAGCAGGTGTGCAAATATTTTGCGACGATGTAGTTACTTATATCGCACTTAGGGCTTCAGTCATTTGATAGAACCTTCGCTTAATCTCTTCAGATATGTATTTGAAATGTACTGACGTTATGCAGTGAACAAATACAACATATTTATGATATCACTAATTGGGCTTCAAATGTTTTAACTCTCACTATCCTAACTGGGCTTCCCTCAAAATATCGCCTGAAATAAGCGGAGAGAACAAACTCTTTCCTTTGCTTAGTACACTGCCATTCCAACTCAACACTATCGGGAAAAGAAAACACTTAGTTCGAGTCGAAATACTTACTAAGTCGAAACCTAGGTCGTGTGTAATAAAATTTGTGTGGAAGAACTAAGTATTTTCTTTTTCCGTTATGAATTGCTCCCACAAAGTGACACCTCAAACCATTCTTTTTATCAACACTATCGGTTGAGTCGACTAACGATTTATCATTCTAAACCGATCCCGCTGCTGATTTATATAAGATTTCTTCGCATTCCAACGTGAACAACCAGAGTGACTTGCAAGCATCTCAATCAATTACCGGAGAAGTTCCGGAGAAAATTGATTTTCAAACCCTTGAGTGAATTTGTGATGGACCCACCTGGAGGACGCGCTTGGGAAGACCCGTCTTCTGCGAGAGCTGCTTCAAGTCCTTGGCATCTGGGTTGTGGTTGATGGCGAAGTAGGACTTCATGGTCCTCAGCTGGTGGTGCTTGAACGACGTCCTCATCCGCTTAGTACGCTGCTGCTGGGGCCCTCCCACGTGCTGCCCCATCACGGGACCCGGGCTCAGCGCCTCCGGGCCCCGACCCACGTAACCCACGTCGAGGTACGGGTCCGTGTTGAGATCTGGCGGGTGAGGAGGAGAAAATATAGGTCAATGACGGCTAATACCAAATTTTTCCTCGTTGAAAGATAGTGAGTCAAGCTAAGGAATATATTACATACTAGTATACGAGGCCAAAAAATATACACTTCAGGTAATACCAAGGAAATATTGGATGAGTTGTACTGCCATACACGCGATAAAAGGGAAAAATCACGAGTACAAAAAATATACATTTTGATTATTGCAAATGAAGTGGCAAATATGGTGTTAAATTGAAAAAATATCATTGTGGTTCCAGGAGTAATTCATTTTATTGTCGCTAGTATGTATCGATTCGAATATGTTTATTATAGCTCTTCAATTCGTTCTCGTTTCTCTCATATACCCTTATCTCTTCCGTGAAGTCCTTTACATATTCGTATTGTCTGCATGATATTCGATTAATAATTACCCTCTGGTGATTAATTCCATCGAATACTGTCTATGAAACACCACCACACCTCATGAAAAGCGCCGTTAACCTACAATCTGGGGAAAACACCTATCCTTATAATAATATTACTTAATCCGAGTCCTAAACGAACTCCCCTAGAGCAGTTTGATGAATCACGTGGCCAAATTTTTAACCGTGACAGATTAACCAGAAAATTTGGTGGCACACCAACACATCAAAACTGACGTCAAGGACGAGATGTACTTTCAAAGGAATACCGCCACGTAAAAGGCAGGTCCAACACGATATTTATTCTTCCTCGTAGAGAATGCAACGCAATGCAATAAGTTAAATATTTTGATTTAACTTATCTTTCTCCAATCTAATCGGGATTGTCACTAGCTATTTGTTCCATGTAATTATTATTTCATGACAACACATTTACATACTTACCAGTGTTCTCTTCTATGTGCCTGGTATATAGTATTTCATGCCTCAGCATCAAAGACAACTATAAAGCCTCAGATATGTTGCTGGCTGTTCTCTGCCCATCTTTTCTCTGGTATAATGTCTTCAATAACTTGGCTATTATGCTCATTACGTAGCTACATCAAGCTTTCTCAACTCTGGTGGTCCTGTTCTTAAGTGGAATAACTCTTCTACTGCACTACTAGTCCGATTTGTGAATGGGGTTCGCCTTGCCAAAGCTATTCTATTGATTTCATAACATTTGAAAGACGCCCTATTCTAGGCTAGACACTTTTGTAGTGGCAGAAGTATTAATAATTTAATTTTTTAGGTATCTCGACGACTGAGGTAATATAATTGCGTTTATTATTCACGATTGCTTATATCTTATGAACTTCCGTACTTTAGAGTCAACTTCTTTAATGTTGAAGTTGACCTGCCTGCAAAGCACTATATATTGCACATGATAACGTTAGGCATATCGCTGCGATTAAATATATTTATTGGTCGAATATACAACACCGCAGTCCACCGGGGATTGGTTTCGATAGACGAGGGCAATAGAGGTAATCTCGAACTAAACAGTATGGCGTATGACTTTCACACATTAACAGGATAATAAGGGGAACCATTGCATTTCCCGGCGAAATTCGGTTTCCCGCGATGTTTCCGTAATAAGAAATTCCAACCGCTCGAATTTGAGACGGAGGTGTCATCAATGCCATTACGCTCTTGTTGTGAAACCAGGACGCTTTCCTGTCGAGATCCACCATGCCACCTCCACGGTGACCGGTGCGGGAAAAAAGTTATTTCCAGACCAATTCCACTCGACGCTTTTACAATCTAGACAGAAAGATATGACTTTTGTATCAAGGAATCGGAAAGATCAATAGGAAATAAGACAAAAAGATGTGGAGACTACAACGCGCGATATGAAGCCACACAAATTTGAAATCGATATTACAGGGCAAGGGCCTGTACAAGGTAAAAGTTCGAGCTGAGGTCTACAGGTGAGGTACCACATTTTCAATCCATTTATGATTTCATTTTCCGATCCTGTTATTTTTAATACTTAGCAACCTTAGAAAACTATGGTTTAGAAAGACATTGGATATTAACATAGGAAGCAGTAAAACGATTTCTCCATTAATTCTCCTCGGAATCAAGTAGGTGCAATATGCCAAGGATGTGAAAATAATGAAAAGTTGGAACAGGGAAGACTTCTTTCATATCATGTACGACAGTGCATCATCAATAATGCATCAAATTACAACATACGTGTCGTAAAAATGTTATCCGGGCCATTCATCGAACCAAACTACATAATATTTGAGATATGAGTAAAGTCTATTTACATGTATATTATTAACAGGACGATCATTTCCTAAACGCAGCAGAACGCGTGTCGAAAATACTCGCGCATGCGTAACCGAGGAGCGTGAGCCACGCTACTGGACATAAAAAGCAAAAGCAAATAATTTCTTTTTTTTTTATTTCTCGTGATGACTGACTGCTCCCGACGGAAAAACTCAGTTCTTTATTGAAGAGGGCGGACAGCGGAACATTTCGGCACAATTCCGGGATTTCCGCAGCGAGTATACACGAGCGAGGGATAGAGAGAGAGGGGGGGCACGTGCACGCCACTTGTCCGCCCTCCTTCCATAGAGAGACCTTTTCATAAGTCTCCTCCCCACCGCGACCCCACGTCTCGTCAGCATAAAGGTCTCTCCGGCTCACACAAATGCGGAGAGGGAGAGAGAGAGAGTCGGGTCGGAGGAGGGGAGGGCACACGCCCCCCTCCATTCATCGCTTTCAATCGGAGAGACGAGAGGGAAGAGGGAGTGGGGCACGGCGGGGACCCCGAGCATATGCCGATGAAGAGCTCACCCGCAAATCCACTCTCCCACGTGACGAATCAATCCACGCATGGCCCCCGAGGGGACAGGCTCCCGGGGGGGGCGGGCGGCGGAGGCGGATTTTAAAGGAGGGGGGCGAGGAACTAGAGTGAGAGAGAGAGCGTTCACCCTTTAAACCCCCTCCCCACAAAAACCACCCGCAACGACGCCGCTCCCTCCTTTCGACTTCATCCCCCCCCTGTTTCTCCGCACGCCCTCGTCTCTCCAGACACACACACCCGTGGGAATAGTGGCGAAGGGGGGTGAGGGATGGATCGCCGGTGTTTCCTTCCATTCAGGGGGTCCACGGGGGGGGGGGAAAGGGACCCCCCGATCGCACAGGAGAACGGCTGCGTGAGGTCGATTCAATCGCGAGATATATCCGCCCCCTCCCCCAATCAGATACGGTCACTTGATCCCTGAAGCGGGGCGACAGCAACCGGATCCTCTCCCGAACCCCCCTCCCCTCCTTTTCGCTCTTCCCCGGAGTCACATGCACGTGACCCCTCTGCCCCTCGCATCATGCGGGAGAATCCCAACCCCCTCCCGTACCAGGCGACACCCCGGAGGGTCTGCGAGGCACGACTCCTCGGCCGCCCCGGCGAACGACGGCGACGCTGAGCGGGGCTTACGCACTCCGCCCGACCCCTCCCCACCGCCGCCGAATAACGGCCATAAAAGAGGGACCTCCCCTCGGACAAAAGGGCCGGCCATCGCCCACTCCCCTCCGCACCCACCACTCCCCCTCCTTCCGCAAATGAACCTCAAAAACACTTCCGCCCCCCTTACTCGTCTCTCTGCCCCTCCAAGATGCTCCCTCACCCCACTCCGCATCAATGGTCCTCCAACAGCACTCCTACGCCTCGTCCGCTCGTAATCCCACTCTCCCCTCTTCAGGATGGGAAGAAATCTGGCACTAACCTTTACGCCTGCTCGTAGTCCGCTGCTCTCTCTCTCTCCCGTCTCCAATCCCAAATGGCAATCCCCGCACGTGACATACGAGACGTTGGTTACCAAATTATCTAAGCACACATTAACCCATGCTGACAGCAGCATAAATCAGTGTAAAAATGCCTAACGACCATAATAAATTACGATTATGTCATTTATTCGTTCAACCCTATACGTCATCAGGGATAAAGTTGTAGAAATACAAGTAGATTATTGTTTTGGTAACGTATTACATTTCCTTGTAATCCGGCGAGGTGAAAGATCTCTTTTTCCCGTTTGATTAGTTTAATGTGCAAGTTATATAAATCATGCATATGAAAATTTTCCTCTTTGCCAATGAAGTGGTATGAAAAGTTCGCCTAAAAATGAAAATTAGATTAGTACGCCGGCCCCGGTGGCAGTAAGATAGCGTCCTCGTTCGCCGACTCAAAGGTTGCCGGTTCGATTCTTATCTGGGCGGGTTTATCTCCATCTAGGACTTGGGTGGTTGAAAATGTGTCCATAGTTATCTATAATATTGTCGATAGTCCGATGTAAATGCCAAAAAGTGCTGTTTTCGGATTAATACTAAAATAAATAAAATAAAAATACTTAAATTTTCGGGATAAACCATTTTTTATTATTGTTCAACGTCGTCTCCTTTTGGGAGACCCAGCATAGTCTCCTTTTCCACCAATCAAGTCAATTCACGAGCACAATCTGTATAATTGGGGGTATGTTGAAGGAGTTGGAATCGAAACTAGTTTTGTGGCCAAGACTGCAGAGGAGTGAGCTGTTGTATTGGCAAAAGGAAAATAGACTTTCCATTTTGGGCTAACATCGAATGCTTTTTTTGCAGTTTGGTTTTTACATAATCCATCAAAGAAGTATAGTAAGCACCTATAATAGTGTAACCCTTTTCCAAAGAGTTATTCCTTACAAATCCCACAAAGGATCACCTAGCTTTGCCAGTTTAAGGGGCATTCTTCATCTTATTCGGTACAGGCTCACCGCCTGAAGCCCACAGCTTGGGCTCTTCCTTGGTTTCAGGTGTGTAGTGGTGTATCTATGTTTAGTTTATAGTGATGGAACATTGCCAAAGGTCCTGCAGATTTCACTGAATCGGGGGCAAACTTGGAACATGTGACACTATTTTGTTGTTTGCCAACTGTGATCAATGGCAGTACCCATCTTACAAGATAGCTTTTTCATACCCAAGTTTTGATTTGAAATATTATGCACCCATTCACTCTTCTATCATCTCACCATGAAATTAATCAGTGATTTCTGGAATACTGACCTCAATCGACTTTCTTTCTCAAATAGCCACACAAAAACTGTTGAAACCGCATTGAATGCTGACACCTTTCGTGGGTAGTACGTAGATTTAGGAAAGTCGACCGATATCTGAAATTATTTTGGCCCGAAGGAATTAATGGGAAAATTATACCTGATAACATGTAAGTTGGTAATTCTTGAGTCTCCTGAAGCAATTTGTAACTCGTAAAATAATGTTCGATTGAATGAAAATTCCTCTTTCGTACACATTGTGGAAAGCACTGGACTCAATTGATTCAAGCGAATGCTAAACACAGAACACAAGACCATTCCGGAGAAATGCCGAGTGTCTTTCTAATGACACACCTCTACTAGCAGAAAATAACTTTGACGGGCACTAGTGGTGCCATCTATCTGAATTTGGTCGTACTTTTCAAACAACCATTGTATTTTCAATCAGGTAACTAATGATGACGTTCAACATTGAAATCCCAGTCGTGTTTTTAAAGATAGTATATGGAATTACAAAGTCAATAATTTAATTGCATATCGATATGGTATGCATATTCCATAAATATACCCCGGAAACAAATTTTACCATTGTATTTTCCAGAATCTTGTACGAAACCAGGAATGCGATCATATTTCTCCAAAATGCGCGGTTTATCGTAATAAAAATGGTTAGTGAAAATGCAACCATTATTTTTATTATCTCTCGTAAGAACTCTACATAGAGCTGCGTTTCCTGGCGCAACCCTGAATCACCGGAGCTGGGTCGCGAGCTCCGAAATCGTATTAACTCTACTGCAGATAAATGTCGCGTTAAGGGGACCGATAGCAAATTTTGCGTTAAAAATTAATGATCTGTTCCACAGAGCTTTAGCTTTTGCGTGGCTACAAACGTTATAACAGCATTTTGACAAAGGGATTCATGCTAAAAAAAATGACCCACTTGAGATAACCGATTTTGGAGGTCATTTACCGCATGAATGCAATTGCTGGGAAGCTGATGCAAACGGATAATATTTGGTGGCATGTGATTGATAGTAAAAAGATAGTCCTATTCACATAGATTCATCCCAATATCACTCCAAGTAGAGAATAAATTAATTAAAAATTCATGGTTATTCATTAAAACGGGTTAATAATGATAAAAAAATTTCACGGTGACAATTAGAGTTTGTGTTTTTCACGCTCGATTGATTTTTGGAAAACATTTCATTAAATGGTCGTCATTTTGCGTTAGTTGAGGAGTGGTGCATGTTTGAGGGAACACGAATGCCAAAATCCATGAGAACTCAAATTCAGCCATCAAACACGAAAAGAATACGTGTATCTAATAAAAAAAATGGTTGGAAAGTCTTTTATTGTCTTGACTTGACTTTCTTTGATAAAATAAAGCCACCCATTGAGGTAGCCTTCTCGAGCTTAGCCTTTAGAACTTAGTTCATTTGGAATGCTTGTGGGTTTTTCATAGATAAAGTCATTGCCAACCATACTCTAAATACAGTATTTTTCCACACCGACGGATGGAGGCAAACGGGTTCAAATTCGGCCCTCCACACTGATGAGAATGCAATGGAAAATTAGTTGCCGGAACAGGCGACCAACTCAAGAGAACATCGGGAGTTCTTTGTCCTCCCGCAAACAATTTAATGCGTTTGCCTAGCACGACTGTGAAAACCACTCGCCAGAGTCTGTTCGCAGATTAGGAATAGTATTATCAAATCACTTGCGACGCGCTCTCCAAGGAGTTTTCCCCGGTCTGACCGAGTGCCAATTTGTGCGTGACAAGGGCGCAGCGCGTAACAAGGGGAAGAGAGGAGGCAACGGACGGATCAATCAACGGAGGCGGGACGAGAAAAGGCCAAAAGCCCCCTCCTCCGCCCTCTGACTTCCCGGAGCGAGCGGGGGCGTTCGCGTTCTCCCGCCCCCCAGACTCTCCCACCCTCCGCCTCCCCCTTCACCCGCCCGAGGACACTCCCCCCGCGCGTCAATCACCTGCCCTGCCGACGAGTGCTTCCCTTCGTCGCCGCCGATGGATTCTCTCGGGCGGGGGATGATGGCAGAGGGTTGTGGGCGGGAAGAGGGATGGATGGGTGGGCGGTTGGCTTGGATCTGCACGGCGCATTCCCAGGGAGAGGAGAGATCTCCGTCGACGACGGCGCCTTGTTAGCGGCCCGCATCACAATCCCCCTTGCGCCTCGCCCCCCGTCAACACCCCTCTACCCCCGGGTGAAAAGGCGCGTCTATCCCACGGATTTTCCCCCTCCCCCCCACCTCCAGTGCTTTGACCGCGCATGTGAAATTTCAGCGGTGGAGCTAATGTGCTCCCTCTCAACTTCCTTATCTTTCTATTGCTTCCTCATCTTTCAATATGCAAACTTGGTGCTTTCGATTCAAACGATATGGTTGGTACAGGAATCGATCGGTAACTACCTAGAGAACCGAGATATACATAGTGTTATAAGTACCGATACCGAGGACTTATGGTCTGCGCCCTTCTACCGACGTATCTGCATCCAGTTCCCTATGTTTTACTTCCAGTAATGACACACGGGATTCCAATCTCAAGTACTTTGGCACCTAAGTTTTACTTGGGAATCAATTTTTGAAAAACTTAAAAAGTAATCAGGATTATAACCTTAAAAAACTATTATTTTTCTCGTTTCACTTACTTTACAAGAGTTTTAGCAAAATCAATTTACAACCAGCTGCGTATTCTAGTAAAAATTTTCAACAGCAAGTAACTAAGCCCTTCACAGTGTATTCCATATTTATTTATGGAATATTCAATGCTGTTGAGTAGTAGTCTCGTAGAGGAGCGACAGGACACATTATGGAATACACCGGGTTCAAATTTTCAGAAGATAACTCAACACCAATGAAATTACACACGATTTATTTCAGAACAATTGCAGGGGAGATTTCCGAGCCAATGTGTAGAGAAAAATCCTTTCCGATGCATTACGGCTGCTACCACAAACGTCACAGAATTGGTTTAATCTGCTTTGTGGCAGGTTGTCGCTGCCTTTTGCAGTGCTATTCAACTGTATTTTTCAAGTTTAAATTTGTTCTTTGGACATGAAATATTTTTATTCTTTTAAATTTTGCAATTAGGAAATTAAAAATTGACAATTTAATTTTTTAAAAACGAATAAGAATAATGTCATAGCGCGCCCTAAATTCATATATTTTGGTTCAAATTTCATAATTCATGTCTATTCAAACAATGGAATACTTCTGAACTGAGTGATATAAAATTACTGAGGATAAAAATGTATAGCGTTAATGAAAATTGAATGCAAAAGAGTCCCTCAAGTATCAATAGAGTTTTTGGAGTTATTTTCATGGTTTTGAATATTCCAAACTACAATTTAATTCCATCTAAGCTGGCATATGGTAACAGAGACAAAATATTCCTGCTTATACAATGACGGTGGAAAATTTAAAGGAAATTGAAGACGGCAACCATTCACCCTTTTCATTAGGATAGTTTTCGATAAATGTGAAGAAAAAGGGTAGAGTGAGAGAAACGTCATGTCCTTATTATCATGCCAAACATTTTATGGCTATTTATTATTCATGAATGAGAATAATATTGAAAACTATGAAAGTGAATTGTTAAAAATAATTGGTTCGTAAGGCGTTGAGGGATTGAAGGAAATCAACCACCGTGTCTCCTAGAACAACCATCTCCCTCCGCGTTCGTCTATTAAATCCGCTCGTGAAATAAAATCATAAACCAGTATTTCAATCTGATGATTGGCCGACTGCAAGCCACCATTCTTTCTACTCCTACTCACACACCTCCTGATAGCTACTCCCCCATCCAAATATCCCTCTTCACTTGGCCTTTCGGCGTGCCCCTTCGGCCTTTGCCTTGCTAAGCCTTGCCTTCTATTATGGCTTTAATAACTCAATTACTTGCCCAATAAATTCGGTAATTTTTTTTCTTGTCCATATTCCATGCCTGCATTTTCCTCCTCTACTATGCTACGAAATTCATTTCATCTGCCCATCTAGTTATCCTCGGCATCCCTCTTCAAACCAAGCTTCTGTTCTTCTCATAGATACTTTTCCAACAGTTAATTAATGTCTCTCATCCGAAGAGTAGCACACCCTTCAGGAATACTTTTACAGAGCGCGTTCTTGACAGAAAACCAAACTTTTGTAAACGCATTATCTGTCTCTTCGTTTTAACTGCATCTTATTTGAGCTATTCCCCACTTGACATCCCTAATATCGTCCGCTGGCAACAGCGGGGGGTCGCATTTTCTACCTGGGACTTTAGAGGTGGGGTGTATAATTTTTATGCCCATGTATTAATAGGACTTCCCCTTCTTGCTTTCTAGTAGTTTTCCAAGCAATTGGTCAGATTAAACCGAAAGAAGCAACTGGACATGATTAAATCCATGGCCTTGTTATAAAAAAACTTGTAACGACCATAACAAACTTTCTAGCAAATATTTACGACTCTCTACTGTTTTCATACTTCCCCGACACTTGGAAATCAGGAACCCTTCATGCAATTTTAAAATCAAAGGAAAAAGACCATGCAGACCCCAGCTCTTTTCGTCCAATCACCCTCCTCCCTGACTTAGGGAAAATATTTCCAAGATTAATTAAAGAGAGAATACAAATAATTCGCGAGGACACATTACGTGCATCCTAATCAATATGGTTTCAGGAAAAACCGAAATGCATCAGATGCAATCAAAGCCCTCTTAAATAGTTTGAATAATCGAAGTAAATATACATTAGTGGTTTTCATTGATATAAAAATGCATTTGACTCTGTTTGGTGGTCTCCTGTCCTTCAGGAACTTAAAACACTTACAATTCCGTGAAACCTAACTAGACTCGTTTTAAATTACTTCATAAATAGACAGGTCGAACAAAATGCAAACCACTTCAACTAAGAAAATCCTCACCAGGGACTGCCCACAAGGTTCTGTTTTGGGCCCGTTAATGTGGAACCTTATTACTAACCAAGTCTTAAGGAAAGAATTCCCCATGGGATGTGGCTTAATAGCTTTTGCCGATGATATGGCTTTGTCTATTGAAGCTAACTCAAGAGCTAAAATGGAGCAGCCGACAAAAAATTGTATTGAACAAATAGAACAATGGGTAATAGTTAATAGACTGGTAATTTCAACAACCAAGACGGAATACATGGTCTTTGGAAATAAAATGTCTAGGAATCCCGCTGTTAAAATCTAGAACAGCAATATCTGACGCACTTCATCTTTTAAGTATTTGGAAGTCGTGTTAGACGAAAAATTAACTTATCAAGCCCACATTAATTTCATGGTCAGCAAAACCAAAAACATTTTTCAAGCTGTCCTCAGGTATTGCAATACTAATTTAGAACGGACTCCCTTCAATTGATATACAAAGCTGCAGCAATACCCATTGTTACCTACGGATGCTCCATTTGGGGTCATAAGGTTAACTACAGCAGAATCGCAAGAAACCTTAGAGAAGCACAAAGACCCTGCCTCTTAGCAATTACCAAAGGTTACTCGACAATCAGCACTATATTTAATTACCAGACAACCACCTCTAAAATACGAGGTCATGGAGAGAATTAGCATAATCGAAGTAAAATCGGGCCAAGGCACAATATACTTCAACTCCGAGATCGAACAAAATCACGCACTAAACAAAAAACACTTAAAAGAAATACTCAGGGAACAAACAATTCATCAGTGGAATAAAGACTGGCAGAATTCCGATAAAGTTATTCACCCTAGAGACATTTTCCCAGACGTTATTGAAAGGCTAAAGATAAAATTTAAGCTAACTAAAAAAGCGACACAACTCCTATCAGGCCACGGAAATTTTGAACAATACAATAGGAAAATCAAGGCCTAATCTATGTAGTACCTGCCTAACAGAAGACACAGCTAAGCATAGAATAGAGGAGTGCCTACAGTATGAAAAATCCAGACATGAAATTTGGCACAGCATGACTCATAAGAAAAGCGAGATGCGGGAGATTGTGCTATTTTGCCGAAAGCATAACTGCAACCAATTATTTAAAATGGTACAATAATATTTGCTAATGGTACAATAAAGTTTGATAGAATTAGTAATTGTGTTGTTTGTTTTATTGTATGAGTAAATTGTATGTAATTGCTATTTTAAGTTAACGAGTAATATTTTTTTCCCAGTGTGCGATCAAAAACTCCTTGTATGACTTGGTAAACTGAAGTGTGTTCATAAAATAATATATTTATTCCTTTTACAACTTATTATCTCCAATTGTACTAAATTCGAGTCCAGCATCACTTTTGTAATTCAATTCTATTTTGTCATCTTATTTGATATTTCTTTCTCATGTTGTGTAATTGATGTTGATGTGATATCAGAATACTAAAGGGGGATTAAGCAGGAACCCCCTCAACATATCGTGCTATAAATATTTTTATATGCTATTATCTTTTTGTATTTGCTTCTGCAATAAAAAAAAGGCGTGATTGGGGAAATTCCTTCACCACCTTTCCTTATTATTATTATTATCTTGCTTTCCAGTTCTTCATCAACTGTCTTGGATGG
Source organism: Hetaerina titia (assembly GCA_037158775.1). Classification (NCBI taxonomy): domain Eukaryota; kingdom Metazoa; phylum Arthropoda; class Insecta; order Odonata; family Calopterygidae; genus Hetaerina; species Hetaerina titia. The sequence goes on along the minus strand of CM073769.1, from coordinate 5,222,096 downwards.
TGGAGTATGGTTGGTATGGTCTATCGTATAACTGGTAATAACGGTTCATTTTTAATTCCTCTTTTATCGTACACCAAATAATTATTACAAAGGGTGAAATTAACACTTGTTTGGAGATAAGTTTTCCGCTATCATGTATATGAAGTAGCACACCTTTTCGGGATTATTTGACCGAATATTTGTTTTCTTTATCCTAACCATTTAAACCCCCTTCTTCTTCTCCCTTATTCCCATTACCCATCCAGTCTGCTGCTTGCAACCCCTGCCACACACGTTTTAGGTGGATTGCGGAGTATTTACGTATATGTAAATATCCTTCCAGCTCCTGCCATCCCTTTCCATACCAATAAACTTCAACTTCGGTGATAGGTTTCACCTCTTCTTATTCCTCTCCTCTGGCCGCAGCATCTGCCTGTTTCCTTTCGGTTCCACAGCACAGGATATGAGTCGTATATATTTTTTCACTGTTAAGTAATCATAGATATAGAACACACAATTTTCAAAATAATATGTAGAAAATAAGTCTTCAATTACTTATCCCTGTTCTGAGGGTCATTTTCGTCATGATCCGCGTCGCCACGCTCAACTGTCAAAATATTGAAATGCAAGCGCGATTGATGCATCGGATAAGGGAATGGTCCCGGCAGCGACGGGAGGGCCGGACGGATCGCCGTCGCTTCGCCACCACAACACGCACCCACCTCCCTCCTCTCCCCCCGGCTTGCCTGTGGGCGTCGTCACGCTTATGCCTGGGGTCCCCCTCACTGACTAATTCTGTCACGTCACCCGCACAACACCAGCCCTTTTTACCACGAGTACTTAGTCACGGGTTGTGCTCCACACACAATTCAAAATTTGTCCAGGAGCGCTCAATTCTCGGTAACAAAGACTCCTTGTTGAGTTCAGCTGAACCTTGTGGACCGCCTAAAACAAAATATCATTTAAGATTCCCGTGTGCACACACGCACGTGTTGAAGCGTGGGTTTGTGTGGGACCTTTATTGAATGGCCAATTACACCGCAGGCGGAAGGACTGCGGACTCTCCGTCAATATTTCCTCTGATTGGTTAATTAAATATTTCAGCTCACAGGTGAGACACACCCTGAAAAACATACGGACGCATTAAAAAAATGACGCTCACTTTTTTTATGATACTTCGGTGGCTCAGACTCCTTCAATAAAAGAGAATGGTCGCCTCCATTCCCAATATTTGTCCCCTTTGTGCAGAAAAATCGTATAAGTGATTTTTATTTTTATTATGTGGGTGCTTCAGTGTTTCACACCTTTGAAGCTAATATTTCTTATATAATGTTCGTGGTCATCACTTAAAATGGGATAGGATTAGTTGTTAGTAATCATTTGTTCACTATTGTTTTTTTATAAATTGTTTTTATGATTTGGTACGTGATTAGACGGCATGCCTTTTATCGATGGCGACGAGAAAGACGAACGCCACAGATATTGACCTTGAAATTGATTTTCAATCAAAATCTGGTCCACACCACACTGCTTTAAAAATCGTAGTTGGATCATACTGATGCTCTCCATTTTTTCCTGAAACATTCGAGAGGAATTTCCAATAAAGTCCAGAGGCTAAGTCGATCGATATCTCCTGAAGGGGGCTCTTCCTCCGGGGCGATGCCATCGCGAGGCGTGCTTATCGGTCACAAAGGCGTGAGAGGGAGGGGGAGGTGGAAAAAGAGGTTGGGAGGGGTCCAACCTCTCCTCCGGATGGGGATGGGGTTGCGTGGAGAGGACCAACAATCAAACAGACTCCAGCAAAAGAGAGCGTCGGAGGGAGAGGGCAGAGGGAGCATCCCTCTCCTCGCACTCTGCCCCGTATCATTCACATCTCTCCCCTAGCACAACCCTCCCCCTCACACAACCCTCCCCCTCGCACAACCTGCCCCCTTGCACAACCCTCCGAGGGAGCTCCTCTTTTTAACAACTTGAGTGTCTCTTTCCAGGAAAGGCGGGTGGGCGGGGGCACCTTGGAGCACGCGGAATAAGAGCGCCGGGGCACTTATCTCCGCAGCTCATCTCCCCTTCCCCTTCCACTCTCACTTCCCCCTTTCGCAGCAGCCCTTAAAGGGCTCACCTTCAGAGAAGGGAGGTGGCGGGGTTGGCCGCCCGGCTCGGGAGAGATGTTATCTCCATCTTGCAGCTCCCCTCCCTCTCCCCGCCACTCGACTCCGGTGTGCCCACTTGCCTCGAAACGGGGGACAATAAACGAGGCAGTGTCCTAAGGGGGGGGCAAGGGTAGGTACACCCTATACACCGGTCGTCGCAATATAACTCCCCCATCCCTCGCGGCCGTCATTCACACCCCCTCCTCCCCCACCAGCCTACGGCCACTCTCCGAGGCAGTGCGGAGGAACCGACCCGCGGATTATTGCATTCGGCCGTAGAGCTCTGAGATGCGGCCCGCTCGCACCAGACAACGAAAAGCCAGATTTTCTAAAAGCGGTACAGGTAACCGCACTCTCCTCAGACTTCATCCGATCCGGCCTTCTTTCGAGTGACTCCGACGGCTGTGCATCGTCCCATGTAGCCCATTGCAAGCAGATGTCTACCTTCAAACCTACACGCAGATACCACTTGATATGAATGGATAGAGTAGTGTCAAATAGGCAGTGAGATATCCGCTTGTTATTTTAATTCGTTGAGGGCAAAAATATTATTCATTCCTACAGTTTTCTACTCTGACTTCAAAATATTTTTCTGACTAACATCTAGATTTCGAAAATTCAATATATGCAGAAAATATAAGCAAAGTGTATATTTTTTTGGTTCATATCCCTTCTTACAAGGAGTTGACGTGGATGAATCAAGCTGAAGTGATGAAGAGCCGAAAGGAACTCCCTCAATAAAGCGTCTTTTAAAATGGTCATTTTTCTCAAACTTAGTTCCACGTCGAAGTCATTGATTGGCTATCTCAGTTCTAGAAGTCTTGCGAACAATGTAAACTGTATTAATACAAAATAAAAATATTTACCGTCAAGAAAAATTCTCAAATAAGTTAATAATTTCAATTGTAATGACATCTCGACAGAATTCAAAAGTTAGCATTTTCGAAAAAAGTTAGCATTCGTTAGAATAAAGGAATAAAGTGATTTAACAATATGACAACTCAAGAAACGCAATAACAATTATTTAATTATTAGGAATTTAGTTAATTTAGTTATTAGTTAATTATTATTAGTTATTTCAAATTTGTGCTCTCCTGTTTTATGCTGATATAATGACGTAAATTGAATTTCAATGAGGGTACTTCAGGGAAACTGCATCGAAAAGCGACGGATCAAATTACTGTAAGATTTTCGCAGACCGATTGAGGAGCAGAGCCTAAGAGCATCTTGTCGTTCCGTAGAGTCACCACACCACCCTCCCTCTCTCCTCCCGCCGCGGTTGTTCCCCTACGGCGCTTATTTTCGCCCCGGACCTCTGTAATCCTCGCGTTTTTCCCACGTCCCAAAATCATTTGTTACGGTACATTTTTCCATTGTTGCACCTCTTCGTGCTTAATTTAATATCCAGTTTTTTCATGTCAATATTTTTAAATGGTACACATGCCTGTATTTTAAATGAGGAGTCGAGCGTAGACATAATAAGCTCAATCTTATATTAAACCTGACTGTTATTCGTCTGCCTTTATCACACAATCTCTACGCCCACATGCCTGACTCATTCTCTTCCGACCCTCTCCACTTCCCTCGCCCTATCAATGCTCCTTGGCGTATTCTACCAATTTTCACAGTCTGAAGGTTATTACATGCAATAAAGGTTAGCACTGGAGGTGGCTACGCAAATGCGTAAGTGAAACGCTAGTGAGGCAATTTTGATGTTGACCGCCAGGATATTCTCTTTAGAATGCAGCCAGGAGTATCAAAACAAACCGGATGAAAGAGTTGATCCTGTCCAATCTACATCATTCAATCTAGATCTCTGCCATATCCTGGGCGTCGACATGGAGGCGTGTCACATGAGTGTTTGGACACGAGCCTCCATTATGTTGCAACGGGTTCTGAGCAGGGATGGCATATCGCGGCTAGATATTTTGATCTCAATTGCTTGGGTTACACGTAAACAGCGCCTGGGGAGGAAGGAGATCTGTCCTTGCTAGGGAGAATTTACATTATTTTCCCCGGATGGTCTGATGGGCCGACGTAGTTTTGGGCCCTAATTATTCCCTCGACGTCATGAGTAAACTCAAATGTTACGTACTTTAGAGTAATTACTTCTAGCACGCCCACTGCATCTAAACTACCGATATAGAAAATTAATGCTCGGCTCAGTACTTAAAAGGGTTATCCTTACAATTTCTCCCGGGTGAAACATATACTATATTCGGGAAATATGTGGATTAACGATTATGTCGTACTACTATTTATTGGAAGAGTTATGTGAAGGAAATGTGACGAGAAGGTTAAAGAGTAATGTTATCTCTTGCTATTTAGGCCTCATTTAAAATATGCTGCTAGTACATATATGGGATCCTCATGAAGCTTAATCGATTGCCTAATTAGATAGAGTGCAGCATAAATGAGATAGATTTGTAAAGGGTTATTACGAAAAACTGAGCACCGTATCAAAATTATTAGAGCTAAGTTAACGACCTCTGACGGAGCGAAGGTTAAATTACAGATTGAATCTCTTGCATTAATTGGAAGAATGTCTCTTCAGGGATGATGTTGAAAATGCTTTATTAGCCCCATCATAATTAGGGTAGGACAGATCGTGAATAGAAAATTTAAGAAACGAAATGAAGACCTGACAAATTTAAGATATCAGAATAACTGTAAGAGACCGCCCTAAGGGATAAAAAGTTGTTTTCATTTTGCATTCTAAGTAGCCAAGTATATTATCATCATTTCATCTTATCTTATCTTGCTGTCCTTCTTTTTACTAAAGGTCTCCTGGCATGAAAACAGACATATATCACACTTAAATACCACAGGTAATGCTCTAAACTATTTGAAATATTCTGCACATTTTATGTACCTAAAATGAATAAAAAATCAAAGTTGCATGACCAATTATGCAACTTTGAAATCATCGCCTGCCACACACCCGATTGGTAGTTTAAAGGGTACAAAAGAAAAATATACGGGTTAGTCTTAAAATAGCCAGGTTTCATTAAATAGATTGAAACTTTGGGGTGATACAACACGAGGCATGAAGCATCAAACATGAATGTTTCCTTAAATTTTAGTTTCTATAAAAAAAAATAAATAATTCCTAATATATTGCGCAAGCATATAACTTTCTGATACATTTGTAGATTAATGCCCAATATAAATGAGGCATAAATGTCATTGCTTTAAGAGTAGAATTGCGTCAGCAGCTGTTGTCAGTTGAAACGTGTAGAGTTCACCAGCGACAATGATGGTAGTAAACCGTGACAATGCAGTGAAACTTGACCATCGCCTAAATAAATCGTCATTCGAAGGATACATGAATAAAATAATTAGTCAAACATACCAATTAGGGCATGATTTATACAGGCATATACGCTTTCGAGAGATTTTAGCACTTGAGCAAATATATAAGAATGTGCAGGCATTAACTCATTTTGTTGCATTATAGGCCGGTGCAATACACAACGCTATTTAGTCGCGCGAATTTTAAGCCTGAACTCAATGAGGATATCAATTTGCAGAATTGACTGAATTCCCTCAAAGATCGTCATCGCCGTATCCCATCCCAGGATGAGAAGCGTTTTACGTGGACATTATAACTTTCAGCATAAGTTCGCATTTGATGATGGGATATCCTTTCATATTACAGCAATCGTACAGGATCAATTATAGACCCCTGCTCTATATAAATGATCTCTTTGCCTCCAGGACAAAAAGAAAAGAAAAAGAACATCAGGAGTGAAAACACGATGAAAGAGGGGTGAAACGTTTAGACCGAGTCATTAGTCTTCCATACCAGCAGTTATTGCCAATGTATTGCAGATATGTGAATGCATCTAATTTCACACTTAATCTCACCACCTACAAGATATTAGAGTACAATAATTTTCTTTTCTCATTAGAATACGAAGGAAAATAGCTTACCAAGTGAATCATGGACCGTAACTTTTGTTAAAAATTAAAATATTCCGTTCCTCACATGAAATAGTTTAATACGTGCATTCAAAAACCATGTTTGAATAACTTTTATCAAATTATTACGTACTTGTAAGGTCACAATGAAATGTGATTACCCAAATGTTCTCGGCGATTTCGTGACATTAATATCCTTAGCGTTTTTCTATTACTCTTTTATTGACTGGCAGTTTATTCAAGTGAAGGGAATTCTGGTAGAGATCATACGATAGCAATTGAATGGCGCTTTACGACTACACTTGCCGGCATTGTCATATTCTGCCATTTATGTTTGAAATCGGAGGCATAAAGCCACCAATAAAATCCAGTTAAGTGTTGGCTCTAAACGTTTTGAGCAAACAGAGTGAATCGAAAACCCCCCGACAGCATTTAGCGGATGCATCTGCAATATAAAGTTGGTTTAACGTCCCTTGGGAGAGAGAGAGAGCGTCGCCGCGGTGAGGATCCAGCCGTAACATCCCGATCTCCTATCCCCATTGCCGGCGCTATAGAGCGGCATGAAATGGCCAACTGCCCACCTACACGCCACCCGCCGCAAAACCACCACCCAACCCCCTCCTCACCGCCCCGGCCCCTTTCCTCCGCACCCCCGTCCCTCACCCTCCGCCGAAGAACACCCCCTGCTGGAGGAGTGGCGGGGGTGAAGATGGAGCGGATTGAAGGGGCAAGAGGAGAGAGATGGTGGAACGGCCTCCCTTGCCGCAAAGCGGGCGATGATTCGAGAGTGAGATTGGGCTTTCCTTTGTCGCCACCCGCTCATTACTCCCTCCCCTTCATCCAGCCTCTCCGGCCCTCCGACCCCCGCTTCCTTCCCACCGGTGCCCCCTCTCGTCCCCTCCCTTTGGACATCCCATGACGGTGCCGCCGTGAGCCGAACGCTAAGTCGCCGAGTGAATGCGAACAATGGGGAGTGTTAGCCACCGCCGCGACAGGGAGAGGGGGGGCGGGCGGATCGGGGGAGCCAACCCCCCTGGCATCCGAGAGGGGAAGCGATTTATCCCCCGACCCTCCTCTTCCCCCATTTCGATAACTACCGTGCAGATACTCGACGTCCCGAAATTTGCTGATTCAATTCCCAAGCGCCGAAGGCCTTCTGGTCGAAGACTGTGATTTGGACTTCCCAAGAGCTTAAGTTCCTCACGCCATCATTTAATGTCTCGTGGTGACCCCCCCCCCTTTTCCAGACACATATGGTAGGATAAAAAGTCCTATGGGGAAGTGATACCGCAGTTATCGTCCCGAAGGTTGGTATGATAGGTAGGGTAGAACGCCATTCCGTGCGTGAAATACGGGCACCGAGCAGTAAGGGGGCCTGTCTCACGTGCGGTGCCCATGAAAGACCGAACCGAAAAATCAAACAATTTGGGTGAAGCAATAACCGAAAATCGAACTGCACCGACTATGCAGCCACAGTCAATGTGACACTCATCATTATCATCAGTATTTCAATCCTAAGATTGGTTAACTGCACCCCTCCATTCTTCTCTATTTAGTGTTAATTCCCTCACCCTCTGATAGATTCCCTGTTATACGACCAACTGGAATTCGGCAAGTCATCCATATTCCAGGGATTCACATGTTGATCATACAAATTTGACAAAAACATTTCGCTATGCACGCTTAAAAATGTTAACATGGAGGAATTTTTTTTCGGAGAACATCATCATGCGTGTCATATTTGATGAGTTTGTCAAGGAGCAAATTAGGGAGACGACTACGCCTATTAGACTACTCAAGACATGCTTAGTGAGCTCCGCTATGGCCTCAAACAATTAGCGACCGAGCTACCAATCGTAAATCAATCATAACCCCCTCTTCTTTCCTCTTCCTCTCAAGATGACAAATTCCTAATTGTCCATTATTTCTTTTGTTGACGGAAAGAAGTAACTCGGAGCTCTTCTCTCTCTCTCTCTACACACACATAACTCACTAAATATATATATATATATATATGGTTTATATATATATATATATATATATATATATATATATATATATATATATATATATATAACCATAAACACAGTAATCAACCCGAAGGTCGGTTTAGTAGGTGATGGTAGAGCTCACCCATGTACCAAGCCCGACGGCGTGTGAATATTCACACATCAGGGTAGGGGGGCCAGTTCCTTTCCCTGTGCCGGTTATGGTTTCCCAGAAAGATCTGGTACCTGAAAAATCAACTAGCTTGGGTGGAGCTGCGGGTGCCCAAAGTGCCTTGCCCGGGAATCGAACCCGGGACCCTCCGGTCAGTAATCCAATCCCTAACCACTAGACCACCGCGACCCATATATATATATATATATATATATATATGATTTCTTTTCTCAAATCTACATATGTGAGCGCTCTTCCTTTGTATTCCTGTATTTTAAAAATCTTAGTCAATGTTTTTATACATTTCTGCGTCGCCGGAAAGCGTTGTTTCGGAATGAAAACAAAAATATACATGCAGGTATATACATAAGTATATATAAAAAAAATTTATGGTATAATATATACATTTATAAGTATATATATATATATATATATATATATAAACACTAACACAAAAAACACCACACACATAGAAACATAAAAGAAGGACACTTACATTGGATATTTACGTTTCGACGGCACGGCCGTCGTCATCAGAATCTGATGACGACGGCCGTGCCGTCGAAACGTAAATATCCAATGTAAGTGTCCTTCTTTTATGTTTCTATGTGTGTGGTGTTTTTTGTGTTAGTGTTTGTGTGTTTGTGCGTCGCCGGAGAGCGTCTTTTCCAAGTTTATATATATATATATATATATATATATATATATATATATATATATATATATATATATATATATATATATGCGGGTCGCGGTGGTCTAGTGGGTAGAGCATTGGACTACTGACCGGAGGGTCCCGGGTTCGATTCCCGGGCAAGGCACTTTGGGCACCTGCAGCTCAACCCAAGCTAGTTGATTTTTCGGGTACCAGATCTTCCTGGGAAACCATAACCGGCACAGGGAAAGGAACTGGCCCCCCTACCCTGATGTGTGAATATTCACACGCCGTCGGGCTTGGTACACGGGCGAGCTCTACCATCACCTACTAAACCGACCTTTGGGTTGATTACTGTGTTTATGGTTTATATATATATATATATATATATATATATATTCAATCCATCCAATATAGATTAAAATTATTAAAAACATTTAAAGATGGGCCCTTTTCCGATGACATCAAGGATATAATACGAACCCCAACGTATTACGGTCGAAGGGATCACGAATATAAGACTAGAGAGATAGACTGCAAGACTGACAGGTTTAAAATGTCATTTTTTCCAAGAACGATAAGGGAACAGAATGCTCGTAGTCGAAATTCCCCAGGACTTCGTTCATTACAATAAGTATTAACGTACAGGTTAGGGACTTCGCGAGGATGTGTATACATGTGTGTATGTATGTATGTATATATATGTATGTGTGTGTATATATATATATATATGTATATATATTTTTTTCCTACAGGTTCCCCCCACCTTTCCTCACCTAACTCCCAACCCCCTCAACCCTTACCCTTCCCTCATGGTGCTACACCCCCTGCCACACATCCTTTTGGTGGCTCGCAGGGTACTTATGTAGATGTAGATGTAGATATATATATATATATATATATATATATATATATATATATATATATATATATATATATATATATATATATATATATATGTAGTCACTTTCTTGGAAAACCCACGAACGTGCACAATAATGTAAATTCACTAATAGTCATAACAAACACAGAAACTAAAACATATAAAAGAGGGACTCACTGGCTCATGGGGATGAACAATTAAGTCGTACTGCTTATGCACTCTCCTCTCCGCCGAGCTCTCCCTTCCCCGCCCACAGCCCCCGCTGTCCCGCACTCTGCCCTCGATGACTCGCTGTTTTCGTGCGACGACAAAATGATGAGGCGACCGTGAGGGCCACTGCAGGCAGATAGGCACGCCGTGCAAATCCCTCCCTACTACACCCGCCCAATCCCCGTCCACGAAGCGGAGAAGGAGGTTGCCGACGAGTAGGAGAGGATCCCTCAGGGGAGACCACGACAAACAAGGGCGGTGACCAGCCTCTTCAACCATAATCGAAAATATTAGTTGTCAATTGATGTTTCCTAGTCTTATTTATGGTAACTGTATAGGAAGGTAAATCAGTGGTACGGTTCAGAGAACTCGTTCTTGAGATAGCTATCGATTGGACCCTTTAAGAATATGGCCATGTAAAATGATGGATAATAATTTTGTTGGATATGAAGAACAAAACGTAGAAGAGGATAGCCTGGGTCCACAAATATCACACAGCTAGACAGATAGGGAGCTAAAGGAGATAAAGTCAAACTAAGAAGTAGGAATAGCTAAAATCCCTGCAAAATTAGAGAAAAGTAACGGGGAAAGGGGTAGGAAAGAATGCCTTAAACATATGTGCAGTATGAGTTAATAAATGTGGGAGAGAAGGAATTTCCTTTAAACTATTTTTCATTTGTAATTGTTACGTTTAGCTAGAAGTTGTATAAAGCATCTAAAACGGCCGTGATGGGCTCGTATCGCAACGCTTCGGCTCATCATTCACCTTTGAGCTGAGGTTTTCTCGACTAATTTTTCACTACACGCATCATCTGAAAATGTCACAATACATTGAGTCCTGTATCGAGGTGGTTCTTCCAATTTTAAGGTATGAACCAGCCAGTACCTGAATTTTCCCCCACACGACACTTCCAACATCTTAAAGCAACTTTCTTGCAGAGTTTCAGAATTTACGTCAATCATCCGATAGTAAAACACATCTATTTTTAACTACTTCGCGCTTTCCCCACTTGAACTTTGCAGTTTCTCTCAACTCTCTCTCCGATTCCTTATGCTCTAACTTGACAAAACCACGCAAAAAAACTGCAAAAGGAAGCCCGAAAGTCTTTGGACCTCTGTAAAGGATTCTACCGAGCGAATGAAACCGAAACACAGCATAAACACCAAATGGCCTGGTTTGCTGCATAGATCATTTTCTCCAGTTTTACACAGTGAAGTGGAGACACAACCAACACAGAACAGGGGCGCACACCGAGGAATCGTATTTTACCGCAGTGAAAAATACATTATGAGAATTCGTGGAATTTCCATTATTATAATTCTTCTTTGATCGTTTAATCCCGAAATAAAAAGTATACTTTGCGTTCTCGGTGCACGATTACATGCCTCTTAGTTTTTGTGCTTGAGACCAAATCCATAAATTCACGCCCTTTGAGTCCTCTTCACGTTGCATCAAGTTGGTTCGAGTTAAATTTTGTTTAGCAAATTTTGTTTTACTTTACTGTCAAATATTTTACTGAAGAGAATATGTTGAAGTATAAAAATTCACATAAATCTATAAGGTAAAACAAATAATTAAATGAACAAATTACTCAACACACACGCTGAATTAGCTCATATTTGAAATTCATAGATATATATATATATATATATATATATATATATATATATATATATATGAATATTGTCATACATATTCAAATATTGAATCGTTTTAATTAGGTCAGCAACCCTAGTCATTAGTTCTTAAACCGATCTTGGCATGAGTATGGGACTATGGACATTAGCCGCTAGCCTTTAATCATTTAACTCTTGGTAATGGGAATGTTCGTCAAAAAACAAGAAGATGTGACCGTACGGTTTTTCTATTAGAGTAGCAGGGAGAAACAGTTCATTTCTCTTATTTAATAGGAACGGTTTGATCCGTCCGTCTCGAGCGGTTCCCCATGTTGTCAGGCACTCTAAGCCATACCCTGCTATTCTGGAAGCAACTATCGTCTCCCAACTCCTGGAAGCCTTTTTAGATTCTCAATTGCGTTTTTAATTTATTCTTAGATTCGAGAAAATTTCACAAATGAATCACAACCAATTTTACTGGAATCAATATAATGTTTTCTTTTTCCCAAGTTGACCTGATGAACCCCACGATCTAGTTTATTCAAATGCGCAATCGCGCTTCTTTTCTTCTTGGAACAATACACTATGGCACATTCCGGCGCGGAACTTACCCGGATGCTGACCTCGCCGGTTGGGCAGGAGGGCGAGCAACCCAGAGGGAGGGAGCGCAGTACTCACCCAAGTTGGCCGTCATCGACTCCAGATCGGTCTTCGGCTTCCGCTTCCTCGGCCGGCCCTTCTGCCTGCCGACCGCGCCCCCGTTGAACAGCTGCACCTCCGTGGGCGGCGGCGGTGGGACCCCCGAATCCCCCGGGTGGTGGTGCGGGTGCATGGGCGGAGGGGGACCCGCCGGAGGGATGGCGGCGGGGACCAACGGGGGGGGCGGGGTAGACCCCCGGAACCGGAGGCGCCCATCGGGGCAGGGGCGGCCGGCGGCGGCGAAGTCCGCTGATTCCGGGGGCGTGGGGGAGGGATGGTGGTGATGGAGGTGCGGGGCGGCGTGGTGGTGGTGTTGGTGGGCGGGGGCGGCGGCCGCCGCGACGCCCCCGGTGGGGCTGCCACCCCCGGGGGGTAGGATGGAGGGGGCGGAGGATGACGGCGGGGGGGGTGGTGGGGGCGGCCCCTCCGTCGGGGCGGGCCCCCCGTCGTCCGGCGAACCGCCCCCCCCGGGGGGCCGCCTGTTCGCCCCGGCGTGGTGCAGCAGGAGGTGGTGGTGCTCGTGCGGCGCGGTGGAGGCGAAGTGAAGCCGGCAGAAGACGGAGGAGTGGCGCATGGCGAAGTGGTCGCCCTTGGAGAGCGCCGTGCCGCAGGCGAAGCACGTGAAGCAGCGCAGGTGGAAGACTAGGTCGCGGGCGCGCATCACCAGCTCGGACGCCGTGATGGTGTCGTGGCAGCGCGCGCACCGCTTCACTCCGAACAACCTGGAGAGAGAGAGCCAACGAGTACCACGTTGAAATCGCACCAAGACAGGCGTGGAAGTCAATTTGATATCTATTCGAAAAAGTCCAGCTAAACAAAAATAGAGCCTACACACAAATAATTGAATACTTACGTTCTCGCAATGACTGAGTGGGATTTCAAAGTAATTCTTTGCATGAAAAAATGGGGGAAATATTTTACCTCCACAAAAATAAACAGTCGACACAATCGAGCCAATTTGGTAAACAAAAAGTTTATTAATGATATACAAACACTTTAAATCTTGAATAATATTTTAACTTGCGACTAAAGAAATGATATGATGTAATTTTTTTACGTTTAATTTTTCAAATTCAAACGTACTAAATTTTAGTGTAGAGATGTCTATATTTAAGGGGTGGAAGAAGAATGTATCCTAACCATGTTACACATTTCGAGTAAGAAAATGTTTTCACTTTTATCAAAGGGACCATGGTATAAATATGAGCTTTGCCTTCGTACGTTCCGAGCTAAACCAGAGCTCATTTCCTGCCAGCAATCTGTCCTCCGAAATTTGGGAGAATTTGCATGCTCTCTGGAAATATAATTCCACTCCTCTCTGTGACTTCCGAAATTTGCATTCCTTAGAGATGAGTATGAGATGATCTGTAACTCGTACTTTCACTACTCGGGAAAATTTGCACTCCTCTTGACTAAACGCTTATTTTGGTGCTCGTTGATATTTACTGTTAAAATATAAAGCGCACTTGATATTGATTCTGCTCTGGTATACGAGTCACATGAACAACACGTACGGCTATTTTTACACACTAAAGAAATTTCTGAAAAAAGCAGAGGCGCAACTTGCAAAAATTGCCACCGTGAGACCCACAATCTATAACACCATGCATTAATATAACAATTCACCTCATCTATGTATTCAGTATTGCATTCATCAGTACGGTGTACCTATCGTATATTTCAGGCGGATAAAGTGTAATATTATCATTTAAACCATTGAAAACGATTGATGATAAAAATAACTGTCGACATGAAAGAGAATACAAAATACGTGTGGTAAGGATAAATTATGAGAGGCAAGTAATTATATACTTCAGCGCTCTAGGAACTATGGTTAATATTCATGGAATAGAAAATATAGAATGGGTGCTACAAACCAACAATTTGCTTATTTTGGACTAATAATTCTTAATTCCGATGGAGTTAGAAGAAATTGAACGAAGATGAATCAAAAGTACCGACGAAATTGATGTCTGGAAATCACTAGCGAAGGATTCCCATCCTTATAGGTTACGATATTAATCCGAAGATTAATTTTTGGAGGATTTATAGACTTCCCGTTTTGCTTCCAATTTCTTAATTTCCTCAAAGTACGCGTGTTCATTTCTTGCTTGCGGTGGGTCAAATTTTCAGCTGACATGCTTCAAATTATTATTACATTTTTTGTATTCTACCGACTGATTTAGGTTTTGGTTAGACAAGGACTATTCAACGGTACAAAAATACATTTACCATTCCCTTCTAACAAAACACAATCTGCATTCCGAGACTGCAATAAACCCCTCATCTTCTTTTAAATACCTTCCATGGGCGTTTCACTTCACCCACTCTTTGAAGGACTTCTTAATTTGTTTAGTCGGTCGTTCTATCCAATTCATTTCAGCATTCTTCCAGAGCACCACACTCTCATCGCCTCCAATTTTCTTTTCTCTGCTGCTACTATAGTCCAAGCCTCACATCCTCAGAAAAGTAAACTGCTAAATCTCTTTCCTGTGCATGCAATACATCATCTTTCTCCTCTGGAGGGGAAGGTGGAACCGAGCAGATAACAAGGAAAAATAAGTTTCCTTGACCGGGAATTGTACCACAGATCTTCGACTTTCCAACCCGATGCTCTTAACCACTTGAGCTTAGGAGGGAGCGTAAAATCTATATCCCGGTGAATGAATGTGTTTTTGTCATTTGGCGAGTTTTCGTGTTTGAATTTATGTATGTATGTATATATAAGTGTAAGCGTATATGTGTATATGCAACACATACATTGTCTATTCTATACACCATACTAGTCCAGGATCCAAGGGTCGAGTGTATCGCGGCCTCGCGGAGGCGTGGGCGTCAAACCGGCCGGCCGTCGCCCCACAGCTGCAAAACGGGCGACGGGTGGGAGGGGGCGGGGGGCAGGGGGGGGTTGCAGTGGAGGGGGCGCGTCATTCTACCGGTTTGAGACTGCGTGGCTGGGGCTGGATGGGGCTAACTGGGGTCTGGATTTATATGCGTGTGCGTGAATGGAGGTAGGTGTCTTGCTGGGGCGATATAGTATGGTGGTTCCAGTGGGGGAAGGCGGGGGGAGGGGTCCCCACAGCCAGCAGCAACAGCCATTCTCACTAGTCCCCGACGAGACACGACAAGCATCTCGGCGGAAACCGTCAGCGGCGCACGCGGCGATAACATGCAAACTACAACAAAAGAAAGCGCAAATGGAAAGGAGCCCTGAGCATGGCGGTGGAGGCAGTTGGTTGTCCAGTAGCCGACTTCGCGGGTGACTCAATGGCTCGTCGTCAAACGCGGTGGGATTTCTTTTGATGGCACGACCACCGAATGCCGGGCATACTCCCGGGCCCGGCCCGCAATAAATACCCACCGATGGAAACGAGAAAGGGGAAAAACGAAAATCCAGCCACGAGCAGCGGCAAATTAATGAAGCAAGTCTTTTAAGTCCATAACTTAAGTTCAAATATTAATGACCACGTTTTCGAGTAACACATTTAAAAGAGTGTGGCGGTGTGCATGGCTTTTTCAAAAAGGCACTGATACACAAGGTTTATTAATCTTCCGGAAGCTTTCATAAACGCTACACTCGGCCTGCAAGTATAGAGGAAAAGGAACACTGTCGTGCCTGCACTGAGACAGCAATTCCTGAAAAGTCAAGCGGACCCCAAGAGTGACCACGAAGAACGAAAATGCAATATTGCTGGACCCTATGGACGCTCTGAATACCCTAAGTGTACTCTAAATAATGTTTACTTAGTTTGGGCCTCTGACTATTCAAATAAAAATACGTGTACGTATATTGTACGTGCTGTGAGCTACCTGAGCGTAAAATTCTCCGCAAATGAAATTGGGCCTATTTTCAAAGCTACCGTTATATTAGAATTAATATTAAATATCGACTGACATGAACATTAACTTTTTAAAGTAAAGCGTTTTTATTTTATAAAATTGTCTCAAAATTCTGCATGGGCGCATGTGTATTGATTCGAAGATAAATGATGATTAAAGCATTACTTATCTATTACAACTGCCCCTTGCCGGGAGTACAAATATTCCTACCGAAAAGCCTCACTTTCTCATGATAGCATGAGCAGAGTAGGGAAAGGATTATTGCCTCATTGCAATTTCCTATTAATTTTATGGAACAGTTCGTTGCCCTCAGTTCTGATCGATCTACTTCTGATTGACCCTTTTGCTAAGACATCCATACTTTTTTGTAATTCAAGATTTTTTATGCAAATGTTCGGATGCCATTTTCTCATCGAATATTTCCTGGAAAATTTCTCTGAGTGGAAGTTATTGCATATTATTAATTTGATTTCAAGGAATACACCCAAATTGAAATTGATGATATATTTCCTTTCTTTCTTTCACGCAAATATTTAAGAATAAATATTTTTATTCAATTAATGTTGAGAGAAACAGCTAATTGTAATATAGGCATTTATTTTCATTGGTTATTTTCAATTGATCGAAATATCATCGGAATTACAAATTTAATTTTAAAAACCCTTTCCAGAACAAAAGACGGAAAATTTCATTTAAGATAAAACTTATTTCTGCAAATATCACTTAATATACGGTTAGTTGTTCGAGTAAGCAATCAATGGTGAAATAAATCTACATAAACTTTTTAAAATTAGCTGTATAAATAACTTTATATGTGAAATTTCTAGAGAAAACATTGTCCATAGATGTAGCAGTAAAAAAATGCTAAGTTATTATTTCAATACAAATATTTACCTTCTTGTGTATATTTTTAAAGGCCTTATTTAGCTCGAAAAAAAATTATTTTTAAAACTCCCCTGCCTGAAAATTTAAGTTTTGACTGAAATCACAAATCCGAAAAAGATTTTTTTTCGGCAATGAATTTCGTTCATTTTAATTTCTCCATTCGTATGCCTATGGCCAAAGTAAAAGCGAACGTTTAGCAGCATAAAATAAGTATACGAGTGTATAAGTATGCGTTGAGTTTGAGTATTTGCATGAACACCAGCTTGCGACTTTGCTAAAGTAGCAGAAATGGGATTTCCAACATTCTTTTAATTATAAAAAATAGTTTTCGCATATAATTCATTTATAAATAGCCACATATATTAATTTAATGATTTCAGGCTCTACTTTGCGAAAGTACATGCTCACTGAATAAGCAATTTTTGTATGCTTTATTAAAACGCTACATTTTTAATTGCATAAGCAATATCATCAGGCATCATGAAGATGTCGCTTATACGCTGAAATCGGTAGTTTAGCGCAATTCATTTTATTGTGAAAAAATTCAAAGTTTACTTATCCAGTGAGCCACCTATACTCCATGAAATTATAATTATTGCTTTTTTTGTTAATCACACCCATAAAATCACGGGTATTGTTAATGAACAGAAGTTTAAATACGCCTTCCAATAATATAAAGTCAATATTCCCAAATTAAAATTAATTAATGATTGAATGCGATCGTCAGTGTAGTCATATTTAGCTTGCGACGAGATCAATGTTTGAAATTCAGATATGAATCGCTTCCGATCATATTGTTACAGGACCTAATCCCGAAGGACAATGGTGCTCTCCAGGAACCTCACCACGGCCATCATATTTCACTTAATAAAAATTAAGTGAAACAATTGTTCTATACTGACTCCCAAATAATATTCCGCTAAGCCGTCAATCAGCAATCAAGTGGTCGTCACCTTTTCCGAAACATTAATTATATTAATTTAAAAACCAATTCATTTGCATCGTACATATCTGGCCTTGACGTTGGCCTTGGAACAAACGTGGAACAGAAAGTATATAGTGTGGGGAAATTTAGCATGGATCATTGAACAATTACCATTGTATGAAAAACAATGCTCATAGTGAAGAATGAATATCAGAGATCAATATAACAATCGCCTTCGGGTTTCATTCATTTGCCAGTGTGCCGATGAATGCCTGTATACTTGTGTGAATGATAGTGTATATACCCCGTTAGGAGGGTGGGATGCGACCACCCTCCCCAACCGATCGGCCCGCTCACTAACGGAGGCCGGCCGGCCCTCGTGGAGGTTAGGAGGAGGGGAGGCGGAGGGGAGGGGTTCAGGTGGAGGCGGGGAGGAACGGGGTGATGGTGGAGATGACTGGTGCGGAGGCAGGGGCCGGGCGCCGCGGTATATTTTTCCAGTCCCGAGCACCGCCCGGCGAGTGGCGCTCTTCCGACCGTGAGAGGAAGGGCAGAGAAGAGGCATCCCCCCTCCCAACTGCCCTCCGCTGCGTAGAGAGGCCGTATATTTCCCAACCCCTCCCCCGACCCCCATCCCACCCCCCCTTAGCTCGCGGGGCGGCGGAAGGAAGGACAGACGGACAGGGGGTGGATTTACGGCGCGGCCCCGCGAGAGAGGACCTCGTTCCGTCCCCCCGACCCCACCCCACCCGCCTTCCCCCCGTCTCCCTTCGGAGATTAGCTTTTCGCGGCATTTAATTAAACGCTTATATCTTGCGCCTTGACAGCGGACCGTAAATGATTTTTCCCTTATGGTGTGCCAAGGGGGAGAAGAAGGAATTTCGTGTGCGCATCGCACCCTGCTCCCTCACTCCCCGCCCCTCGGTTCCCCGGGGGTCCACGGGATGCACACGTGGAGGGAGGGCGTGGAACGGGGGGGGAGAAGGTAGGGGGGGAAGAGCGCGACAGGTGAGCGGAAGGCGAGAGGCGGCGGGAGGCGGCGGGGAGAAGGGTTCGAGGGTTTTTGGCGGAGGAGAGGGTGGATGGTTTGCGCGGGGAGGAGGGGGGGGATCTTCCCACGGGAAGATGAGGGACGGGGCGGGGCGGTGTGCCGAATTCCGCCCTGTCCGTCCCTCTGATCGAGATCGCCGACCTCGGAAGGTAACTTCCCCG
This sequence comes from Hetaerina titia, assembly GCA_037158775.1. Lineage (NCBI taxonomy): Eukaryota > Metazoa > Arthropoda > Insecta > Odonata > Calopterygidae > Hetaerina > Hetaerina titia. Next base: position 5,202,960 of record CM073769.1, on the reverse strand, counting down.
CCATTTTCACTTTCCCGTGTATGCTGCGCAGGCTGCGGTGAATAAGATGGCTCAGGCGACGCCGCTAAATACACACTAGGGAGCGTGTGAATGCTCCGGTGTGTGTGAATGCCCCGAGAGGGAAGTTTAATCCTCTGTACAGAAAAGTGTTCTCTAGTAGAAGTTCCTAATAGGGTTTGCTTATGTACATAAAAATTGAACATAAATCGCCGGCATTAAAAAAATTATTACCTTAAACCTTTTACAATCTTCCACTATACGGAAAATGAGTAAACTTGTCTCTTAATTCAATTCATACTTACTGCAATCATTGGTTTAATTTCGATTTAAATTTGAATTGCAAATCTTTTGTATCAACCGAGTTATTTCATTTTAACGAGCAGGGCGGGGAGCTACTATTCTAAATCCATATTTTAAGGAGGATATACATTTGAATTATCTCTTTCTGATAAGAGCGTAATTTTTTGAAGTCTGAATAAATCTACATAAAATCGGGCTATATAAAATAAAGTAAGGTTTTAGGTCAAATTTCGCACATTCATGGTAAAAAAAATAGAAAATTGTAGAATTAGCGGACATGAAAAAGACGAGAAAATATCATATTAATGTGTCTTTATGAACATTCAGTCATTTGGGGGCTGCTCAAGTTCCAGTCCACCATTGTCGAAGTAAGTTGAAAAGCTGCCATTTAAAATCAATTACTTCATGCCTTAAAAGTTTTTACTTATGTCCATAATATGACCAAAAATGTGTGTTTTATATTCCCTTTGCCCATGCATACGATTAGAGCTTCTTTCGTGCGCCATCGTGCGGTGACATTTCAGTTCATACTTTCATTAATTCCTTTCGGAAAATGAACTATAATCTTAAACAACGTCGGTTAGAAGTAAATTATCACAGAAAATAATGATGAATTGCTCTCCATGCAGATTGCAACGTTAATGCAATTCAATGTATATAAATGTTGTAATAACTGCAATTTGACATCTCTCATCAAGTTGTTGAGGAATAAAATGACCCGAAGATAGAAAATTCTGGTCTGTCAACGCGTAAGCCTACGTAGAGATTCGAGTTCAGGTCTCATAGCTAAGAATGTTAAGCTCGAAATAGACGCTCCAGCGGCTTGCCGAAAGTGGGCCCTCAAGAAAATAAAACAGAAAGAACTGTAAGTCACGAGTGGTTCCAAGAAAGATGGTGAGAAATATAACTAAGTTTTTTCAAAGCTAACATTACCATAAATAAGCATGAGGGAGTTAAATTATCCATCGTGCTAGTGAAATTATACACTTGTAACAATCAAAACAAGAAAAGTGGTCCGAATGAAAAGGAATACTTATGTGGAAAAATTTTATTCGAGGCTTCATGGAAGTTTCACGGCAGAACATGATACAACGGTATCGCTGCAAAAGTATTATGGTTGAGGAAAAAATTGCCTGGATTCAGTATCTCAGGGACTTCGCGAGGATGTGTATACATGTGTGTATGTATGTATGTATATGTATGTGTGTATATATACATATATATGTGTATATATATTTTTTTTTCCTACAGGTTCCCCCCACCTTTCCTCACCTAACTCCCAACCCCCTCAACCCTTACCCTTCCCTCATGGTGCTACACCCCCTGCCACACACCTTTTTGGTGGCTCGCAGGGTACTTATGTAGATGTAGATGTAGATCTCTTACAGCTAAATAAAAGCATCATTGCACATACCTGTCATTATTACAAATTTTATATTCATAATATTCCCTATAAAAATCCATTCCTTGTTTTACCTAACACTTGTCTGGTCTTCAAATTAGAACTTTACTACTTTTTTAGTACTTTTAGTACCCTGCAAACCACCACTAGGGTGTGTGGCAGGGAGTGAATACACACCAGACTAATTTTGACCCGAATATGTTTTACCCTTACCGCTGTCGGAAAACGTTATTTATGATCTCTTATCGTTCCTGGCAAAAATGACATCTTAAATCTATTTATTTTAGACTAATTCTCTCTAGTTTTATTGACATGGCCTCGCCTACCGCAGTACAACGGGGGTAATCATACATTTTCAACATTATTACTAAAGAGACGACCTTCCAACTTCTGCAAGAGACCCAATCTGTAATTTAACCTACGCTGAGCTTGAGAGTCGAGTGATTTTCAGGCGAGCTCCTATAATAATTTTGATACGCTACTCAGTTTATCATAACAACGTTTTACAAATCTAGCTCCTCTACGCTGCACTTATTCCAATTTGGCAATTAATCCCGCTTCGTGAGGATGCGATATACTTGAAGCATATTCTAAATGAGGCCTAACCAACGAAAGATAGCAATCATCTTTAGACTGCATCGCATTTCCCCAGTACTTTTCTAATAAATTCTAATTTTTTAGCTTGTCCAAATATTCTCCGTCTGTGTTTCACCCCAGAGAGGTAATGAGCGAGGGAAACGCCCATATTTAAATAAATTCATGACATCTGTTGAAAAGCCTTTTTGATATGGATTCTGTCATGACTCAAGTAAGTTATTGTTGATTAAGGGGCATGTGTAAGTGAAAGATTCTCGCGAATTAAAGGAACTTGAATGCATCGAGTCCAGTGACGGTGTTGGGACGCTGATTTGGCAATTAGAATGAACGACACAGGGTGAAGATCTCGGACTTCCACGCAATGCTGATTTCCACGGACAAAGTAGTCAACCGCTTCCGGGAGAACTCATTGAAAACGCTATGGTGGCTCTCTCCGGGTTTCGCTGCGCACGCGCGGCTCCACGCATATCTCGCGTGCCAACGGCCGTGCCTTTCTAAATAGCGTGGGAAGAAGCCAAGAAGGAGGGAGGGTAGGGAAGCTGAACGAATACAGCAGCAATAGCGCGCTTGCTTTTTATCTGTCAGCAGGTCAAAGGGAGGAAAAAATCTATCCGAATTCAGGGAGAGAGCACTAAGAGTGTAAATCAAACGGAATGAAAAAGGGAATGAGGACCCATCGCCTCCCAGTTGGCCCATCCTCGCCTTTGTCCTTCGGGAGGCGGACACTCCCTGATTTTCATGAGCTGCCCCTGCGCCCAACGACCCCTTGTTGACCATTCGATCGCCGGGGATAGTTCTGCTTGCAGCTGTAAATGGATATCCTCCCCCGGGAGATGGACCTCAAATCGCTTCTTATCCGAAAGAATAGAAATCACGATTGCCGCTTGGGAACGCCACCCGCAATGAATGACATTCCTCCTCATCATTCGCCGTGATCGGTAATAACAACACACACACTCGAGCACGCTCTTACATCGCGTTCCCAAGGGAAATCAATCAGTGCCGTCATTGGGAAAAATCCCTCCTCCCTTCCCATAATCCTCTCTGTCTTCTTCTTCCACTCCCCCACCCACCCACGCTCCAGGGAGCCCACCGAGCGACGTATGAAAAAAAAAGAACGGGATGCCGAAAAACCGCCTTTCCCCACCCCACTCACCCTTTCCCGGTCACATTTCACCCCGTTCCACCCCTTTGCCCCCGCAGAGGCCCACCGACGGAAACTATGCCGTCCGTCTGTGCGTGCCTGCGTGTGTGTTTTTTCGTGGTTCGAAATTAAATCACAGCCGAGCAAATAACATCCGATTAGTTCAAAGGCTCGCCACTGGCGGCGTTTCCCACGGGAATGTTATTAGCGGGCGCTTGAGCGAATGTAATCTGCTCTCCGCCGCCTCCCGTACCAGGGGCGGGCGGTCCCTCGGGGGACGTGCGGCGGGGGAAGGGACGGAGGGCCACCGATGTCAACGACACCCTTGCGCAACCCCCCCCCCCAATCCCCGACCCCCCACCACCCGACGCCCAATCGCCCTCCGCTCCTTGCGACCGTCGTCCGCGAGCCAGATAATCTTCTAGCAGCCCGAGTCAAGGGTGCTCTTGTGAGGCTCACGTCGTGCTGCGAAGTACACAGTCAAGAGATCCTCGAGGATCCATCCCCCTCTCAATACCGGCCTCGGTGACATTCTACCCAGGCACAGCCTCGTCTCTGGCACACAATACGACCTCGGATGAAGCGCCGAGTGCATTCAGTCAATGCCCGGTTGGATTGCACAGCTGGTAGTCAAGTGAAAAGACTGTTATTCGAACATATCTGCTCCTAGTCGGTTCATTTACGCTAATGATATTCGTGCATCTAACTCTTGAGACCTATACGAGTACGTTCCTATTATCGTTATTTACTAATTATGTAGGAGTATAATACGCTCTTACATCGCGTTCCCAAGAGAAAACAATCAGTGCCGTCATTGGGGCAAAACCAACTACGTAGGCGATTGTGGCCACGCCGCCTTGATCATAATAAATAGCTCATAATAAATAAAATTAAAGCCGCAAAAGTGTCGATTTCTAAAGAAAAAATCTCGTAGAAAAGTAAATTGAGCGTTCTTTTTCTTTTAACCCGAAGAAAGTTTATGGGCGTCCACAGGTGATGGTCCAGATTGGAATGCTCTGCGAAATGTACAATTGGCCAGAACGATTTAGAAGATTTCGTAGACTTAACCTCTTTGAAATAAGTTACTATTTCCTTCTTGACACCATTTCTTTCGATTTTATTTCTCCGTAAGTTCTTCCGCGTTCTTGTTATTACTCGTATGCTGCTGCGACGGTGCATGGCAGGGGGATGCGATCGATGAAAACAAGGAAAATATTGTAAATGGAAGGTTTGCACATGGAAGACATACCTTTAGTGAATCCATATGTTTGTTTTCCGCCATGAATCTCTTACGGAAAAAGTAATCTTCGAATCATCGTTCCGATTTAATATTTTACTAATTTGTAAATGTTGTCGCCATTCCAGTTAAATCACATTGGCAATAGATCCGCTCGAGCTCAGAGTCTTCGCGAGACCCATGCAGTTAGTAATCCGCCTACCTCACTCGTGCCTCATTTTCACGGACTCAGTAACTTGTATTTGAATTTCGATGAATTCTTGAATCAATTTTTTTCCAGATTTCCCTCAGCGCCCGAATCATACCCATTCAATTTATAGTCTGATAATAGTGTGATACCCTGTTTCCCTAGCTTTATATTTTCGTTTCACAAAATGATTTCCATCAGAGTATGAGTTCCACCAGTTGAAATAATGAGTGACCGTCTTTAAAACCTTGAAATTTAGACAGTAAAACTTAAAATCCACCAGCATTGACTATTTTGGCCATTCATAAAAAGAGAGTCTACACCAACAGTTCGTTCCGCCATGTATTTTCTTAAACGCTTTCGTTTCATAAGAACGCCAGACATCATGATGTGAGGACGTCCCGAAGTTGCCTGAGCTTACGTGCGTCAAGAAGACTATCGATGCATGGATGGAACAGAGAAAAGGAAGGCACAGTCGGTTTGGATGTATTTGGTGCAGGAATTTGGGCAGAGACATATGTAATAAAACTCAGTAGTAATAATTTATTATCATAATGTATGCGCATTCCAAAAATGACTATGCTAACAACGGTTCTACGTGTCGGTGTAACATGCGATGAGCGAACACATTGCCCCTCGGCACGCGATCCCCTTGTTACGGGGAGGAATAGAGGAAGTCTGTAGTTAGGACTCATTTCCATGCGGACAAAGATGCGAGGTAGTTGACGAAATGCTTAACAACTGCTAATGCCTAGTGACGAATAACCGCAAATTAGTCATAGATAACACGAGAGACATGAAAAGATGGAAAGATTTAATCAGTGAACTCTTATGTACTGATTGCCCTGAAATTCAAAGAGAATCATTTTTCATTTATGTCGAAACGCAAATGAAACCACTTACTTGAATACAGTCAACCCCGAAGCACATAATAGGAAATGATGAATGCTGTTTCCTACTTTGAAAGCATTAATTAAACCAGCTTCATTTTCAATTCTAATGTCAAATTTTTGAAAGAGGGAATCCTACTTCCATTTAAAAGCATTCTTGTATAAATCGGTACTACTTTGCCACGCATATAAACTTTAATCAAAGAAGTCTTCGTGAAAACATAGAAGCAGAGAAACTGCTGCGAACGAAAAGGTAATGATTATAAAGGCAGTTTGATTTCTGCGGAAAAAATATATTTGGGCGTTGATCATGATAAACTTAAGTAAATTAAATGCTCCTCGGATTGGATTAGATCGAACCCAAACACGTACTTCTCATACAGCAGCGATCGTTGCATCGAAGAGTCATCCTGGGAAAACGCTTTGATATCTCAAGCTTTAGACTGATCAAGGGAAGAAGGCTGGGCAAGCGGGGCGGAGGGTGGAAGAGAATGAGCTCCCTAAGCAGGATGAGGGAAGGCATGAGTGACGAAGAAATGAAGGCGGAAACAACGTAAGTCAGTAGGGAAATATTCTCGTGATACGTAGATGGAAATACTCATTAGGTACCGTAAACACCTACTTTTTAATTAGAAGAATATCTTGAATTGATTTCTATCCCTATCGATAGAGAAAGGTTTAAATAGGCTGCAGAATTTTAAATAAGAGGTACGATGCCAAGTGAAACAAGATTTTTAGGCATTCCAAAGATCTTTGTATTCTCAAACAAGTTGAAATAATTCTGGGCTAACGATTAAACAAATGAATTAATTAAACAATTAACCAAACTAAATCAAAGACGAATTTTCTCCGTTATTTGGATGTTATTTCACCGAGAGGATGACCGTATTTCCAAATACCATAAAGGATGAAGTAAGATCTGGTGCTTTCCCGGCGTATTTGCTTCATGAAGGATTCTTGGGTCTTCCACCGGGTCAGGGGTTCTACTATATAGTATATTGGTCGACATTTCGATGCACGAGCCGAGTATCAAAATGTCGGTCAGAATCCCTGACCCGGTGGAAAACCCGAGAAAACTTCATCAATCATTAATAATATCCGAGACATGGACAGGCAGAATGAAATGGCGGTTATTGAACCGGGAGTCATTCAAGTGAAGGAGTCCGCTCCCGGTGTAAAATTCAACCCGATTCCGGAGCGCCATCTTGCGCCAGAGCCATTTCGAATAGGAACGAAAGAATAGTGCACTCGCTCTTCCTCCCAGACGCTCGCGAATCCTGAGATCAGCTCTGATCGGTGGACTGAATCCGCCTCCCATTAGCCACTTTCCCTTGGATGCAAATTTTATAAAAACTTAAGAACAGATTGCAGATACGGATGATCCGGCAGGTTTGATTGCCTGAGATTTCAACTCTCGTGGAATCGTATCCCTCCTCACGAACGTCGTGCGGTGCGAATGAAAATGTGGACGAGGCGGGGTACAGCGCCAGCCTTAGAAGAGCTCGCGCATCGCTATCCACAGAGCACAGCAACCAACCTTAAATGTGGCCAAAGAACTGAAAATTTATGGCGACAAGATTTCGAAGTCCTAGTACTTTTCATGTTAATGCAATGCAAGAACACGAATCCATTTATCAATCTGAATGCGGACAGAGGAAGTTACTTCTGCAATTTTTACTATAACTCAGAAGTCGGGAAATGGTAAAAGCCCAATTGAGGAATAAAGGCGGATCGTGCCAGAGAATTTGAAATTAATGATTATGCATGCATGGACTTCCAAGCAGAAAGATTCCCCCGATACAATCGCGTCCCAGCGAGCGACAGAATCACGACGGCGCCGTAATTACGACAAAAAAAAACAAGCAAAGGAAGAGACCCGCCGCTGGATAGCGCTAGCTTTCCATCTCGCCCTCTCCCTCTCTTTCAGTCAGAGTGAGGAAGATGGGAGGGTGGAGGGCGGAGAAAGGCGGCGACCTGAGCTGAGCAAACAAAAGGCGCACGCGGGGCGACTTCCCATATTCCGCCCCGACTTGAGTCGAGGTGAAGGGGAGGAGGCTCCAAGCAACAACAACAATCTCTCTAAGACGAGAGAAATTTCCAAAGTCCCATAATCGCACGGCGGAGAACGGAATGCGGCAATCAAAAGGCGCCGACAGCGTTCGAATGGGGCTCTCTCTCTCTAATAAAAATGAAGGGGTAGAACGGCCGAGTCACCGTCCTTTCAAGAAACCGAACGAGCAAAGATGCTCAGCGCGCCCATATTGTGAAGTCACGGCGCAATTAATCACTCTCCATCACGTACCCCGACCCTCCCCCACACCCTCGCGCCCACCCCACCCCCGCTCCCCTCGTCCCTATCCATCCTCCGCACTTCTCCATTCCCAATAAGCCACCAGAGGGAGAGTCTAACTGATATATATTCCAGTCGCACTCGCTTTGATGCCTATTATAAATAAGATTCCAGCATCTCAAAGAGTTCCTTACTGATCCAAGGAGTAGCCTGCGTTAAAACTTAGAAGAGTGGAAAGAAATGAACGAAAAAATGGAATGGTACATTGTTCAGGAGGCGCTAAAAATATTTCAAACAGCAGAATATAATATCATGTGTAGTAAAATATTAGGAAATTATTTCTTAATAACAATCAAAAAGCTGATATTCTTGCAGAAGCTTGATATACATATGTTTTTTTAATGCAATAGACATAAAACTTGAAGGTTTAGAACAAGAAATCATAGCTACGTTCCGCACTTTACTATCGTGTTTCCCAGGCAAAGAAATAGAACAACTTTCTTGAAATTACCATGTCGTGTTCTAAGTGAATAACGAATGCTTCCCAATCAATCAATAATCAACCTGGTTTTATAAAAAGATTTTCTACCAAAACGTAGTCACTCGAAAATATTAATACAGGAAGTATTCACATAAACATGTTTTCGAATATAAATTAGAAAAATACTAAAATGGACGAATGAATTAAATTAGAAATATAAATCATCTGTGTTTGATTAATCATGAAATTGTTATTAAATGTGAACTGGAAACCGTTTGAAGACTCAAGAAGAAAATACACACCAAATCATTCATGAAAATCCTAGCGTGGCCTCAATAAATTCACATTTTTTTCCAAAAGCTGATTCTTATTAACCCCTATTGAATCAACAAACTCTTCGAGTTTTACGGCCACAGCCTAGCCAAGAAAAATACACAAATCAAGGATTTTCATATCCAAATTTTTATACTTGGTAACAGAAAAAATTAATTTAAATGTCTACTTTCCATCCAAAATTTTAGAATTCATCTGCCGCACCAATAGTGTTACATCAGAGATGACAAACTGGGTTTAGAGTTCAATCCCAACAAATCGTTTCTCATTCCGCAAACTTCCTCCGCGACATTTCTCTTACCATCATTGCAATCTACTTCCTTAGTAAGTGTAACCTTTATCGTATCATCACCATCAGATATTTGTGCGCTCTTGGATAGGTAGAGAATCTTTCAAGCCCTGACGCACAGAAGCAATTCTGCTTTCACCACGTACAAAATGGCTACAATCTCATGGAGAGCGAATTCCCAAACTTCGAGGAAACTTCTTGAGCGTTCTTACGACCGAAATTCTTTTTTCGATACAAAATCATGATGAGGAATCGAATGTGATGGAATGTTACATGAGTGAATTTAGTTGAGAAGCCGCTTCAACATTAATCTCTACTGTCAGAGTATAGACTACCGTTGTAGTAAAATCATATTCCTAGAATTTATATCCAGTTAACTCACCACGCATGCCGGAAGGGCAGTTTGCACCGTGACCGTGGGTTCCCGTTGAGTATGGCTGGGATGCTGCCACGCTATACATTTTTGGAATAAATCTTCATTTAATATGACTTGAGCCGGAAAAGACCTACAAAACACATTAAATACGCGGTTTAAATGCCAAACTACGATTGAAGAATGTTATAGACGTAATTAGTCATCATATTTTCCGAGATTCTCATTAATGCGTTAGTTATTGCTTTGGGTATTCCATCAAAATTATGATAAAAGTTAAGAAAATTGTACTCCGGAGTAGGTTTACATGATTGAATTACACGGCCTGTCACTGATTTAGCCACAGTCGTAAAACCGGCGAAATGGAGTAAGATGGACCGGCCGGTTTACAACTAAAAAGTAAGACCTGGAGACCACAATTCGTCCACAGCCTCGTCAAAATACCTCAATGTACCTCAAATTTTCCAAGGCGACTGTCGTCTTAGTTTCATCAGCCATAGACGATACTGAAAAGTGGTAAACATGCCAATCAACAAACAGTGTAATTAGCGTGGTGGCTGAACTTAATAGTCGAGCGTAGAGGTCTCCTCGAACTTGGCATTAAGGCGAGGAGAATTCAGGATGGGAGGGAAATGCTCCGCTCCCTGTGCTTAAATTTGGTTTTAAAATAAGGTCTGGTGTCAATACTACCTCAGCGCTCAAATTTCTTGTAAAAATCTCCAAATTCATCACCCTGGATTCGAGTTTGGCACCCGCCAGCCTATACCATCTATTATATCCATATATACTCTAGCCGAACACACCATTTAATAGGCTGCCTAACAGACTAGGCTAGAAACATATAGAAATATTCCTAGAAACATAAAAACAGAAAACATTCTTCAAGTATTAGCGCGACAATAATGTTCATAAGAGGCCGGTAAACAGTTCTGCACAAACTGCACTTAAGCTCCAGAGAAAGATATACCACTCATCACTCGAATCAAGTAAAAAATAGAGGCAAAAAACAATTGCCACTTGCAGCACTTTCAATGAGCATTAATTTATGTTGATAATTATGGAAGAGGTAGCATATTTGTCTTTGGAATTCATAACTAAAAACAAAACAAGTGCCAATCAAGTTTACGGCCTTGACTATTTCCTTTTTCCATTGTTTTACGACCGTAGGTGCGTTTGTTTTACGTTTATATTCTCACAAAATTCTTCTCTCAATGACTAAAAATAATCATTCGGACTCGTAAAACCTTCAAATCTAAGACCATGTTTTGCTTGAAATTTTAATTAAAACTTAACAAAGGCGTTAAATATTTCTAAAAGTTATATTATTTAAATATAACATTCCGACAGTTTTCAGAAAATCCTTGATCGTTAACAACCATGAACAAATCCGTATTTTAGACTTGTTGATCTCTGTTTGGGGTAAGAATAATTACGATAATTGAAAATATGTCCTAAATATTGTAAGTGGCTCTCAGTAAAGATTCTTTCTAGTATTCATCACACATAAAAGCAGAAACGAAAAACTCGATAGAGTTAGTTGGGAGAGAGACCGAGAGCCCTGAAGTGCCCTCGTCCTCTCCTTTGCCTCTGTTGGGTTCTCCACCAATCACAGCGACGATCAAAAGGCCAACGATTCCGAAATGATAAGCAAATTAAGGCTTCAGTCATGTTTAACTGTCGTTTTGTGTTATTAATTAGTAATTGTCAGCAGCTTAAATGAATTTTTTAAAATTTCAAATCATTTATTTAGAAATATCCGCCGAGATATCCCTCATTCTTAATTAAGAGGGTTTTTAATTTCCAGTCACACTAAAAACGACAATTAACCCACCCGTCCTTTAATTACATTCCAATAATTAGGAAAATATTAGATTTGATAGATAACTTGACTCATTTAAATAGGTACACTAACTCAAGGGCATTAAGCATAAAATTATTTAATTAAGACATACTATTCGTACATGAAACTTCACCATTTAGTACACATAGCTCGAGCGTAGGAAACACCTATTTATTTAGACAATTCTGTAATGAAAATTTTCTTGACATGTGCAGAACGTTTTACCCAAATACCCAGCTCGTGATTACAAAAATATTGAATGAAAACACTAATCTTTGTGTTTAAATCCAGTGCGAATAGGCTTCAAACACGCCTGAGGCAACGCAGTTCGACCAACGCAACCTCTGGCGCATGCGATCAGTCCGTCTGGTCTACACTATATGTCCCTCCAAGACAGGGCGATGGCCCACCTCTTCTACAGCTACGCTAAGTTTCGACGGCTGACAGTCTTCGAAACCGGGAGGAGCCCTTTCGACTGCAAGGACCTTGGGTGAGGAAGAGGGGTGGGCAGGTGGAAGGGTCATGGATGCCCACTCACATGTAGTAGTCCCTCTTGCAGTAGATCCGCCCGTCCTTGGAGTAGCACGTCACGTCCCCGTCCAGGGTCCTCCAGCAGAGGCTGCACTGGAGGCAAGAGGCGTGCCACCGCCTCTCCACGGCCATCAGGTAGAACCGATCCAGAATCCGGCGGCCGCACCCCGCGCACGCCCCCGCATCCTCCTCCGCTTTTGCCCCGCGCCACTCCCGGACCCCCGAGCCACCCCCCCGTGGGCTCGGGCCCTCCTGCTTCACGCACGGCGGTGCGTGCCCGCCGCCCCCGCGGGCCCCGTCCTCTGGCGTCCCCCGAGGGGGCGAGCACGTGGGAGGGGCTGCGGATGCGTTCCTCGCGAGGGGCTGCGCGGCGGGCGGCAGGGCCCCGCACGGGGACCCCATGGGACCCCCGCCACCGCCCCGGCCTCCGTAATGCTGCTGCTGTCCGGGGGAAGCACCGCCCTGGCGGTGCTGCTTCGCCCCGTGGATGGCATCGGGGGAGTGGAGCGTGGCGTTGGAGGGTAGGAGGGGGGCCGAGTCCGCCGGGGGGCAGGGGTCGTAGGGCCCCTGGTGGTGCGCGGTGATGCCGTGGGGGTGGTGATGATGGTGGTGCCTAGGGTGATGGTGGTGGTGATGATGGTGTTGGTGCATGGGCGATGGGGAGGATTGGTGCTGGATGGATGGGGTGGGGTTCCGGGAGGCGAATCGAGAAAAGGGATTGACGGCGTGGGGTGCGACCCCCTGGGTTTGGTGCTGGTGGTGGTCGTGCTGTCCGAAGGACACGATGTTGCCGCCGTCGTCCTGGTCGGATGGCGGGGTGCTCGGGGGGTCGCTGGTCCCGCCCCCAAAGTCCCCCGCCCCTCCACCCCCAAGGTCCGAGTCGCCCATGGAAGACGACGCGGGGGATAGGGGGGGCAGGGAGGGCGATAGGGGGCGGTGAGAAGGGTGGAACGAGGGGGGCGGCGGCCCCAGGTGGCACTCTTCGTCCTCCTCCTCCTGCTGCCCGGGGTTTCTGTTGCCACGGTGATGGTGCTGCTGCAAATCAGAATCAGGATGGAGATATTGGTAAGTGTATAAATGTATATTTACGAGATATTTTCTTAAAGTAAGTACCGTTTGCTTATATTTAAATATTGGCGCTTCAGAACACAGTTTTGCTCCTGCAGCGCCATCTACTGATTCATTGAGAAGCTATAGCAGCATTTGTTTTGTTTCAGAAGTCGTTTGCTTGTCCGTGCATGCAAACAACAATGTCCGCGACAATCGTTGATCCCGCCAGCTGTGAAGTGCGTTCTGTCATACGATTCTTGTATGCAAAAGGATTGTCGGCTGCTGAAATTCATCGGGAATTATGCCTAGTTTATAAACCTACAGTTATGAGTGAAGGAAAGGTTAGACAATGGTGCTGTGATTTTAAAAATGGACGAACAAATGTCCATGACGAAGAGCGAAGTGGTAGGCCCAGTATTCTGACCGATGAAATTGTTTCGCAAGTGGAACAAAAACTGCGATGTGATCGTCGATTGACAATTAATGGCCTGGCTGAACAATTTCCTCAACTTGGACGCACTACTGTCTACAATATTGTTACGGAAAACCTCGGATACCACACATTGCGTGCAAGGTGGGTACCGAAAATGCTCACCGACCACCACAAAGAGCAAAGAATGTCCAGTGGACGAGAGTTTTTGGGTCGTTGGGAACTCTTTAAACCACCCACCGTACAGTTCTGACCTTACACCCAGCGACTACTTCCTCTTCTTGCACTTGAAACAGTGGTTAGGTGGACAACGTTTCGAAATCGAAAAGGAACTAAAAAATGGCGTTGTCGATTGGTTCAACCCTCAGGCGGCGAGTTTCTATGCAGAGGGGTTAAAGAAGCTGGTGCAGCGGTACGAAAAATGCTTAGAAGTGAACGGCGGTTATGTAGATAAGTGAAGTAGGTTTGTAGCTAACTAAAAGTGCCAATAAAATGTGTTTCATATGAGTATATTTTTTCCAGTGACAAAACGGGCTTCACTTTATGAACACGCCTCGTATATTGCAAGTACATATTAATAGATGCAGCGGACTCAGGCATACCGCAGAGAGGAAACCAGAGACTTCATCGTGAACACTTCTAAATCTCAAAAATAATGATAACTTTTACGGCGCACAGAACTTACTTAAAATGATAGATGAACGTAATTCTCAAGGCAGAAATAGTCCCTTGAAGACTTTTAGAATCTGAGCGGGAAGAACGTGGACAGAGGACAAGCTTAGAACGCCCCAATCTACCGTCCTCCGTAATACCAATACCACCGTCGTCTACTACCCCAAGCATTTAAGCCGTTCGTGAAGTCATTCAGATTCAGTAAGCATGGACTAAGGGTTCCGCTAAAAACTGATGTACATAAAAGACAATGTGTATGTTATTCTTGGACTCGTACGAATACTTTGAAAACACAAGTCAAGCGATATTTTCAAATGGTTGAAAAATCTTGGCTGAAAACACCTAAGTACCACCGATTCTTTGGAAACCAAATTATTGCAGACGTCAGGCCAATGTCTAAATATTTCCCCTGTACTGTTCAATATACATTGCTTGGAGACGAAGCAATCAAGAAATGGATCTCTAGAGGAATTGAGATGAAATTGGGAATAGGCAACATGCTCCGTTGTCGCGATGGCATCGCGAAGATAGCAGATAACAGAGATGGCCTGAAGAGATCCTTGACTGTAACAGATCAAATATATTAACCGTTCCAGAATTGATTTCAACATATTCGAAAATTAAATCCTATCAGTAAAAGGCAAAAGCTGAGAGAAGATGTTGAACTTAAGGGAGAGAAATCAGAAAAAAGTGGATTCTTCCGAAATCTCGGATGCAGCATGATTAATTGTTAACTCCTCACTTGGGGGCGAATAGGTTACAAAAACAAGTGAGCAGGTAAATACGTAAAATCAGTCGTGTGGAGGATGGTTTTTTTGTGATCACAGATCACTAAAAAAGCAACAAAAAGGCAGAGAAGTCGTGGACACATACTACTGGAGACAGCCAATGAAAATAAAAAAGACTGACAAAGACTAATTCAAAAAGCAGAATGCGCAAGAAATGTAAGGAGGAGTGGAAATAACCCCCACGGATATCTCATACACATTATAAGATCCAGATATTAGGAACTATTGCTTGCCTAGGAACATTATATTAGGGAATATTGAGAGAAATTAAATTAAGATGGAGATTAAGAGAATGGAGGCGCATCAGACTTAAAGAAATCACCACTAAACAGTAAGTACAGACGGACGCAGTAAACAGGGAATCGGTTTCAAGAGATAAGTAATGCCCCGAATGTTATTCATCAGTCACAAAGCCCTGAGATGTGTTCCGGAGATGACCAACAGTCCTGCTTTTTATGAACTTCCATTCGAAGTTATTTACCATAATATAGATTGCAAATACGCACATTTTCTTTCAGTAAAAGTATGTTAATTAGAAGGGCTCTTTATTAACTCAAAGCAAAAATTGGGTCGCTAAGGTGCCTGTCTTCCCTTCAACAACATCTACCTGGCCCTCTAATCAAGTGCAAGAATCTACTGGCTAAAACGACGCAATACGATCCTGGGGCGTATTTCAGAGACCACGCAAATCCCAACGTATTTCTCCACGCGATCTTAATTTATTTCCCGGATTGCCTAAAAAATATTAAGATTTGGCATTATTTATAATATAAATACGGACGGAAAATCAAAAATCTCATTACTTGAGGACAATTAGACAGTCTCAATCCAATTCGTCTTACCACAGGCTCAGCCACTCAGCTGCACAGGCTCAGCCACGCCATTACCATACATTAAATCATTGGTGCTCTGAATTGTGAAAATTAATGCAATCATCTTAATTATATCCTGGCAATTTATAGATACCTCTCATCTGTTTTGTGAAGTGAAGATATCTCAAATGCGCAAACTTTTTAGGCATCCGAACATCTGGTAAACTAACAATATAAAGACTACGCAAAAACATCAAGCTGGGCTTGATTTTTTCCGGTGCATTTTTGCACTTTCGCTCTCACTGTTAGCAATTTTTAACGAATACCTGAAGTAGTCAAAAATAAAATAATGCAGCTCAAATTTATAAATTTTTCAGCACTACACCCTGCATTGGAAATTGAAATCGTGCTATATAAGCATGTTAAACCTACAAATCATGTCAATATATTTGAAGCTCGTGGACCACATATATCTATATATCTACGCATAACCCACGAAAATGACGGAGGAGTACGGCGGATGGTAGTATTAGTATTTGCTACATTGCTATTTGATCGTGCCGGTGAAAAAAAAAATTAGCTTAGTTTTTGAGAAGTTTAAATATGTGTTCTCCATGCCTTGAACTGTAGTGCTCTTGAATTTAAAAAAGGGGTCTTTTGACTGGAAATGTTAGTCTATCAAGAAAACTGATTGGCGAGGATCTATAACCACGTGCCACTGGAAAAGACCGAAGACGTGAAAATAGCCCCAGGGAGGAATCTAAGCTATCATAGATAGTTCAGCCCCGTCGGTCACTGTCTCAACATTTGTAGCTGTCTGAATCAAGAAGGAAGCAGAACACTTCATTATGCCTGGGCATGGCCGTTATGCATGATGCTTTACTTCTCCCTCGGACGTTGTGGTTCTCATTACAAAACATGGAAGTCAAGCTCGTTAGACGAAGCAAGAAAATGCCGAGGAGGGAGATTGAGGGACGAGGAGCGAGCGGCAGGGCAAAAAGAGGGGGACGGGTGGGAATTGGTGGTGAGGGAATGAAGATAAATACATCCTCGGCCGCGGGTGACATGCAAGCATGTGCTCATTGATGTGTACAAGCGAAATGAAAACAAGAAAATTCTGCATCACTGCGATATCGTGCCCCGCGCAGATAAAGATTAATCACTTTAAAGATAACCACAAAATAACAATCATAACACAATTCGCATAGGTAAATGTTAATCTGAAAAATAACGACATCTATACTGGGTACACCATTATTGACAGCAACACGACGAATGAAAAATCCATCAACAAACAACGAGAAACTTAAGTATTACTCAAGGGTGGTTTGAAAAGTTTCCGACCTAACAAAGATACAAGACATTTTTTCTGAATTTTTTTAGGTCGGAAACTTTTCAGACCACCCACGTTTAATACTGCCATGTTGTTTTTCCGGTTTTTTCGTCATTTTTACAGATTAAACAGAGTTTTCCGGGGCATGTGCGTAAATTTTTATCTTTTAAATGTCATCAGAACGTCATAAAGAAAAGGATGAGCAAAACTTCAGAAAGTAATAAAGCCGGCCAAGTGAATCATTAGGCTTGCAAAATTATTTCAATCTAGAATTCGATTATTTTTACGTTCGCATTTAAATGACCTTCGACACGAACTCCACTTCTCAAGCTGCAATCGAGCTAAAATTCGATGCATTCGCACGCACTTCAAGAGACAGTCGATCAGATAGAGTCAATGGCCTTTTACAGGGTGCGTTACAATCAACATGTGGTTTTTCAAGTAATGCCTTCCAAATGAACTTTAACTCGTTTCTTTATGTATGATATTACCTCAAATTAATTAAACACCGCATCATCTCAGCCCGATTTAATAGAAAAATGAAATCGCGCTTGGTATACGATTGAAATTACGGCAGAGTTACCCGAACCAACGCGATATTTCATCGTCGAATTACTAATTCCTCTCTTTCCTTTTTTAATTGAGACAAAGGTATTATTTTTGAAAATTTCAAAACAGGTAAACGACAAACATGCAACATCGCCGACATTCGAGAGCAAGATTCGAATTGCTTCCTCCATTCATATCTGTGAAAATCATACATCAACTCCCTCATCCTCCGCTTAGTTACCGAGAGACAAAAGAAAAACAAATGGTGCGAAAATGAATTTGAGTGAGATTTCGGGAATGTCATAGAGTTGGCTACAGATACTCAGATATACCAGCGATAACTACGTTCCGAAGGTACGATGCTTGCGGTTAGCCTCATTGATACAGAACACTTTCCTGCTCAGTAGTTCGTTTTAAATAACCATAACAAACTTTAAGAGGAATCAAAATTTTAAGAAGAAATTTTCAGATAAAAATCAGATCAACGCGAATTATTTTTACATAGTGCACTTCTCGCATTTTGGTGCTTATTGCGGATGAATCGATGAAAAGTTGCCAAGGGTGAAAGGTTATATTTTCACAGCGCTGTAGACAACCTCGATAGCGATAGCTTCCCTGATTATAGCACTCGGCCGAACATTTGGAATCCGGGTTCACATCCAAAAAAAGTAGAAAGATTTTAACACTGCGTATTTCTCGCTTTTAGGTTAAAGATTGAATATTAAAATTTGCATATAGACGAGCACAAATATATTTTTTTTCGATGTGATAATCTGTGCATAATGAATGTGTGTCTGTCTCTATGTATGTATGTATCTACATGAATGTAATTATAAATTTTATGCCTAATAGTGTAACACTTGGGACTTGTGTGCCACCTGACATTTGTCTATTTGCACATGTACATTTTAATAATAATAATATTTTATGTGTACGACGATGGGTTAAACGGAAGAAGGGATCATTATGTCTCAATCTCGCCCAAATAAATACCTCATCTATCTATATATTTAACAACGGGTGGCGAAAAATCTTTAGTTAACGTAGCATTAATTTAACACACTCATATCTGATTCATATTAAAATGTGCTTGAACTATACTCTTCTATAGTATTTAGGCATTCATGATAACTACATCAAATGGGGGATGAAGGAATATAAGGAAGGTGCAAATAGGACTTATAGTGATTGAATGGGAAGAGTTGCACGATAATGGAGAAGTTCTAAGAAATCAGGACAATAGAATTTTATTGTGAACTCTATGAAATATTGCACCTTATTGGTATTGGCTTCGTGCGCCATAACAACAAGCAGAGGAACACCATGAATGCAGCAGATTGTAGATGGTGAAACAGAGAATGAGAGATGTAAATGTTAGAGTCAAAGCTGTAACGGAGACGCCAGCTAAAATGAAACTCGAAAAGAAGTGGATTTCGTCATCGAAGGAAATCACACCCTTAAATCATCAAATAAAAAATCATCAGAATGAGGCTACCTTAAAACTTCCAAGGAATAACTTCAAAATCAATCATCCAAAATGAATATTTGGAATTCTTATCAGTTAGATGAGGAAGAATATTTTAGCGAATAATTTCATCTTTCGGGGATGTTAAACAATTCATAAAATTTCTTAAAAAACTTTTAAATCAAAATCACAACCCACTGTGGAAGTAATTAAGGTATTTTCGCTTGAATTCCACACGGAATGAATTTCAGGAGTGCTATTCCATACTTCTCTTTTTACATCGAAAGCCCCAATACCGGAGGTAACCGTTCATCTCGTTTGCAGTTTCTGTGGCAGATAGAATCTAATGTAATTGGCCACTGCATCAAGATTATTTCCTACACTTTTCTTAAATTTAAGCCTCCTAAATGTACATTTGACCCCTGAGGGCGAATATGGTGATTCAAAGATTCATGCACGGTGACGATGTTTTACCCCTCTTACCTTTCAATAAATGCGGTCCATTTGGTCAGCCAATTAAGTAGTCAATAATTTCTTGTCATCATTTAACCAAACGAGGGAATAAATATTTTTGGACGGGGCTTGAAACTTTGAAATGCAAAATTTTTCGATCAATATTTTTTCAATTGAAAATACGTCTGTGGCAGTTATTTTTCAAAATTAATTATTTTCGCCTCAAGAATTAGATTCAGCTTACCAAGCGGCATGGGTGGACAGGAATTAACGAACGAAATTCAAGTCGAAACTTATAGAGTTATACAGGACCGCCCAGGTCTTCCACACGGGAGATGAAGAAAGTGACGGACGCCTCCAGAATCGTTCGCTCGTCTTCTCTGTCCTCTCTCTTTGTATCAAAGCGCCCTTCCGGCCTCACGCGGGCCGCGTTGGGGGGCGCGGGAGGACCAGATGAGAGAGAGCCTCGAAATCCAAACACGCCCGACTGTTCCAGGCCACACAAAGAATCCGGGAATGCAAACCAGCCGGCGGAATACGCAATATGGAGGGGGATAATGAAGTTCCGTACGATTGAACCGTTTCTCGGTTCCATTCAAATAGAGAATGTCTCCCGGTCAAAAGGGGGCTGAATTGGGGGATGGGGTTGTGGGGAGAGTGGAGAGGGGGGAAGAAAGGGGATCGAAGAGGGGAAGAAGAGATGGAAAAAAATCGCACGGGGTTCATCCTCTCTCTCGAGGATCGCTCGAAGGGTTCGGCCAATTAAGGGGATTCCTCAATACATGCCGATGCATGACAAGGATAATAATGAATGGAAATCTCTCCCTCTCTTGTGGGCTCGGAACCCTTTGGGCCGACCGAATCCTAACCCCCCCCCAAACCCCCCGCTCTTCCTCGGCATCCCTCCAACCCGTCCGGAAACCCCAACAAACGGCGGGGCAAACAAAGGGAAGTGTAGCGACCCGAAGAGAGAGTCCGCCTCCCCCCCCGGCGAATAATTACAATAAAAATGAAGGTTCGTGCATTGGATGAGCCCCTGGACCGCGCGCAGGGGCGGGTCGGGAGGGGAGGGATAGGGTGAGACATTCAACGCCAACCCACCCTCGGGCAGGGGTCCCCCCTCCCCGCATCCGATTTCCCCGGCATCCCTCCCCCCTCGGACGATCGAAGGGAGGGTGTCCGCCGCGTGCGCCCCTCCGACGCTTCCCATTGGTCGCCCCTCCAGGCCACGCCCCCCACCGCGACCCCCCTCCGCTGACGCAGCATCCATCCCTCCCCACCCCCTACACGCACGCACACACACGCACCCCTCCCTCCGCCCCCAGGGGTGGGCCCCCCGCGGTCGATGAGCGGCGCCACCGCGGGGAGGGAGCGGTTGCGGCGTGATGCGCCTCTCACGCACCCACGTACACACTCCGTCCAAGTGCTCTACCCAAGGATGCGGTTTGCCCGTCCCTCTCTCGGCTTGCGTGCAGCATTTCACCTCCCCGCGGGGACCGTACCATATGATGTCATATTCAAGCCGTGCCGATGATGCCAATCGCATGTGTCCTGTGACATTTTTGAATAAAGAGGAAAGCGATTGCTTGCGAATTACATGGATATTGTTCTCTTTTGTAACTTCACATGTCGCATAAATATCGACATAACAAAGTCGTGCATTTATTAAATCCATGGCAGTCGAACTGTAGACATTTTCGAAGCAATTTTGCAGACACCCTCGAGTAGAAACTGAAAACAATTTCCCTCCCTTGTTTTCCGACACTATATTTTTACAAATTTCCAAAGCAAAAAATTATTGATTCATTATTTAACCCAATTCAAGGTATCGTGTATCGATAGTAGGTGGTTCTGGGCGTACCCCAAAAACTATGCACCATGCGCCTAGTACCGCGTGGGCTTTCTCTCCCTTGTCCCATTTCAGTCATCACCCCTTTCAGCTGTTCATGCATACAACCTGCCTTCATGTCGCCTAGCCTCTTCATTCCTCTGCCCAGTTCACCCAACATTTAGCCCGCATAAAGTGGCGCTGGACTTCCCACCTCATGTCATTGTTCCCTCCGAACACACTTTTTCCTTCCTCCTTCCGATTTTCTCCCGTAGTTTCCTCTCTTTTCCCACCTTATTGAATGCATTTTCGCTGGTCTGCCCCCCTTTCCAACACGCTATTCCATCCTTCATTTCCGCACCTCAAATACAAAGAACCATTCTAATTCTTGCTTCAAAGTCTAGGTGTCCGATCCATGTAACGCTTCGCTTCACCTTTGAAGCCTTTTTTACTATTTTCCCTTTAATTAAATGATCCTGTCACCACGTTCCTTCTCCTAGCAAATGATTCGGTGACCAAAGCAATCCCCCCCAAAGTCTAAGCTACAACGGCTATTGTCCTTCTAAACGAGGTTGGTGTAAATTATTTTAAGTAACAGAGATACCTTGGGTTGATAATTTTCGTGCACATTACAATGGATAAATGATATCAAAATTACTGCCATTACGACGATTACATGGTTTATGTCGACAACTTGGCAATGTACCTGATATTCTTGCATTTTAAAGAGAGTTATTAGAAGAAATGCATGGTCATTACTATCGAAGCCTTTTTACTCAATGTACGAGGGTCATCCGGAAAGTAGTACCCGTTCGTGAAATAAAGACACAAAAGTAAATATTAACAAACATAAAAAATTTTATTTGAAAGAGGATACTTTAAACTACTTCTCAACATAATCTCCAAGCAAATTAAGGCATTTGTCATAACGTGTGACAAGTTTCTGTATTCCTGCTGCACAGTCCTTCGCCGCCAGCTCATTGAGATACAGGGTCACTCCTTCTTTAAGTTCTTCATCGCTGTCAAATCTTTTTCCTGCCAAAAAGTCTTTAAGCTTTGTAAAGAGATGAAAATCTGAAGGGGCCAAGTCCGGGCTATACGGTGGATGGTCGAAAGTTTCCCATTTGAATTGCTGCAAAAGTTTTTGTGTTATCCCAGCTGCATGAGGCCTGGCATTGTCATGAACGAGAATGACACCAGTAGACAATAGACCTCGCCGCCGATTTTGTATTGCCCGCCGTAATTTCTTTAATGTTTCACAATACGCATTGGCATTAATAGTGTCTCCACGGGCCATAAAATCAATAAGCAATACACCTCGTCGATCCCAGAAAATGGTTGCCATTAGTTTCCTGGTGGACAGAACTGTCTTGAATTTTTTTGGTTTGTTTGGTGAATGAGCATGATGCCACTCCATTGACTGTCGTTTACTCTCAGGTGATGCATAACAAACCCATGTTTCGTCACCAGTAATTATGCGAGTCAAGAAAGAGTCTCCTTCATCAGAATAACGTCCCAAAAACGTCAGTGCTGCAGCCATACGCTTGGTTTTGTGCTCATCTGTAAGCATGCGAAGGACCCATCTTGCACAAATTTTTGCATAATGCAGATGGTGTTTAACAATTTCATGAACAATTGTTCGAGAAACATTGGGAAAATGCTCACAGATGTCATCAATTGTGATGCGCCGATCGTTCCTCACGAATTCGTCAACTGAGCTCACCAGTTGGTCTGTAATGACAGACGGTCTCCCCGAACGCTCATCGTCGTGTGTGTTCCCCCTCCCCATGTTGAAGTTGCGACACCACCGCCGAACAGACGACTCGTCCATTACATTGTCTCCATACACCTCCTTTAATTGGCGATGAATATCACATGGGCGAACGTTTCTTGCATTGAGGAATTTAATCACTGCCCTCACTTCACAACTGGCGGCGTTCTCAATTTTTTTAAACATTGTAAACAATCACAGAAACAACACAGGCAATGCTAGCGTCACGCAACTTGGCTCAGAGAAGGCAGACAAGCCACTGAAACTATCTGATCTCGTCCAGCGGCTACTCGCGTCGTCAGCACTTCATGCGGCACGAACGGGTACTACTTTCCGGATGACCCTCGTATGACATGTGTTACTCGATGTATTCCTCATTGTATTTCCATTGGATTTCCTCATCGTAAATGATAGAGCCTCGTCTCAAACCTCGTCGACATATCCTCGTCATCTCGATATTTTGTTATGATGACCGTCAATGTTGGAAGCCGAATATAAGTTGCAGTATTCGCTTAGCGAGCGTCTAAAATATATCCGTTAAAAAAATATGTTGTCGTCCAATTTAATTTTTCTCTTTTTTAATTCAACGAACATCTCGATTTATATCGTACAAATCATTGGCAACAATGGATACCAAATAAACTCGATTTTGTTTCAATCAAAAAGTTCCCCGACGAGTATGCAACAAAAATATTTATTTATTTAACAATAAGAAAAGAGCTTTATGATACGCCAAGATGCAAGAAATATAATTATATAGTTAAGATAAAGATGTAAGGACAGTGTGTAAGGATAATGTCATTCAATTGCACCATACGTTAAAAGATGCAAATATATTTTAATGTTTGAAGAATTGCAGTGAATCCTATATCGCAAGATAGTTAATTACACAGGCCTACAAAAAAATGTTTTTTTTGGTGCCGGGAATTTTGTGCTGATTTTAATTATATTTGTAGACCTGAATCCAAATATGAAATCCGTTTTTATTTAACAGCTCTACTTTTTTAGATATGGCACATCTTACGATTAGTTGTTTTAATATTTGATATATTCCGGAAAATAATTTTCAAAGTTAAATAAATCTATAAGTATACTAATGTATAACCACTCTGCGGTGTTCCTTTTAATTTCAATACTGTCATTAAGTTTTATGTATATTTCTATATTGTAGGCCAATGAGATTAAAAAACAAAAATCGTTTGTATGGACTTCGGTAAAAGATGGCGAAATTAGTTCATAAGGTATCCATCCGTTAGATGGCATCCACGTTTTCTGTTCTCTTGACAGCCATTTTTGTTTCATTAGTTGCCCTTGGCTATTCGGAGCAGGTGGACGGACTTTACTTCAAAGTGTAACTTTTTGTAAAACATCATCTAAAAATGAGCTCAAGTCGAAGATGCTGTGTTAATGATCCTGATGTGTTTTGTTACGTTTGTGGGGAATATATGGTAAAAGAAAATAGGAAAAATATTACAGACTTTGTGAAACGTGCATACTTGGGAGATTTTGGTGTTAAGCTTGGTGACCAAGATAAAACATGGGCACCGCATTTTGTGTGTAAAACATGTACTGAACATCTGCGGCAATGGACAACAGGACAAAGGAAAAGTCTAAAATTTGGTGTGCCAATGGTGTGGAGAGAACCTGTGAACCATATTGACGACTGTTATTTTTGCACAGTAAATGTTTCGGGAATAAATCGAAAAAATCGCCACAAGTGGACATATCCAGATTTGCCTTCAGCTAGACGCCCGGTACCCCATTCAGAAGAAATACCGATCCCAATATTTCAGACGTTACCAGATATATCTAAGGAAGAATTTGAGTTATTTGAAAACATTTCTCATTCTATTGACGATAGTGGCAGTGACTACGAGGGGGTATCAACAATTCCTCAACTATTTAATCAAGATGAACCAAGCGATCTTGCTAGAGAACTGAACTTATCAAAGGAAGCATCCGAACTACTAGCATTAAGACTGCACGAAAAGAATTTATTGCAACCCAGTACAAAAATAAGTTTTTATCGCACAAGGGAAAAGGATATGCTACCCTTCTTTACTCAAGAAGACAATCTTACATTTTGTTTAGACGTTAAGGGTCTTTTGGAAAAAACGGGACTACTATCACAATATGATGCTAGTGATTGGCGTTTGTTTATTGATAGCTCCAAGCGTAGTTTAAAATGTGTACTTCTTCACAATGGTAACAGGTTTGGCGCAATACCAATCGCTCATTCAACTAAAATGAAAGAAGAATACGATACAATAGCATTGGTCTTACAGAAGATAAAATACCAGGAACATCGCTGGGTGATTTGTGTAGATTTAAAAATGGTGAACCTTCTTTTTGGGCAGCAATGTGGCTACACAAAATATCCTTGTTTCTTGTGCCTCTGGGATAGCAGGGACAGACAAAACCACTGGATTAAGAAGGAGTGGCCTAAGAGAGAAAACTTGGTTGTTGGGAAAGAAAACATCATTGCTGAATCTTTAGTTGAAAGAGAAAAAATCATCTTACCGCCTCTACATATTAAACTAGGCCTAATGAAGCAATTTGTAAAGGCTCTTGACAAGGATGGACCATGCTTCGGCTACTTAAGACTAAAGATGCCCCATATAAGTATTGAAAAACTTAAACCTGGTATTTTTGAGGGGCCACAAATCAGACAACTTACAAAGGATTCTGCTTTTGTCGAGTCAATGAATGAGATTGAAAAAATTAGTTGAATGTCATTTGTTGAGGTCATAAAAAATTTTCTAGGAAATCACAAAAGTGAAAATTGTATTGAGCTGGTAAACATTATGCTCAGTAACTTGAAATCACTTGGATGTAATATGAGCACAAAAGTTCACTACCTACACAGCCACTTAGACAATTTTCTTGAAAATTTAGGAGACACAAGTGAAGAACAAGGTGAAAGATTTCACCAGGATATAAAAACAATGGAAGCTCGCTACCAAGGAAGATGGGATAACCATATGATGGCAGATTACTGCTGGTGCTTAAAAGGAGACTGTTTGAACAAATGGCACTCAAGAAAATCGCGCAAAAGAAGCTTCCGATGTGTTGAGTGATGTTTTTATGTATTTTTTTCTTTTCAATTTGTTTTATTACAGGAAAAAATTTTAGTATTTGTGTTCAATTGTATTGTAAAATTCTGTTGTGTTTATGGGTGATTTAACAGCCCTAGAAATAAATCAAGTCTTTATATTTAGTGGGTTTTATTATTAATATAATATTCCCATATCATCATGTAGAAGATTTTTTACGTAAGTACCAACATATCTATATCTTGAAAACTATAGCTGATAGGAAAAAAACTAGCGTCATAATTGGATTCAGCACCCCAATTGTTCTTTAAATCAGGATTAAAAGTTCCGGCACCAAAACCACTGTTGGCCAGTGTTATAAACGAATGCTTCATACATATTTATTATTACAGGAAATCCACCGGTTAAGGTAGGTTTTTATGGACACTAGCTGCCAAATAAATATCTTTTCTCTTCCAACAAAACACAACGAAACTTCCTACTCTACAATAAACCCCTTTTTATCACCGCACACTTTCCAACTCCCTTTATCCCTTCCAACATCCCTATTCTATTCCTGCCTCGTAAGTTACAAGAATTTTCGGCGATACGTAAGTTACAAGAAGATTCAATCATAACACCCTCTGCCAGGCGCCTTCTAGATGGCTTGTTGGGTACGGGGTAAATGTAGATGCACATTTATTTTTCGTTACATTTCCCTGTTATATGAGTATCAGTCTGTCAACGGAACCCTGTTATCATTGGCTGGACAATCGGCTTCGGAGTGGTGGCCATTCGATTGGCCGATATATGTGGGGTCAATCACCAATCCTGGTGCACGGATATCGCGGTGCGTCCGCCTTGAAAATACGCGGCCCCCACGCTCGAGAGGGTCGTCTGGGGCTTCGCCGGCGCGGGAAGGATAGCGGTCCCACGCGCCGACCTCGGCCATGGCCACCTCCCTTTCTAGGGCTGTCGATCGGAGTCGTCTCTCCACGGAAACACAAAAGGTGTGCCAAGCCTTGAACAGGGCATATGGTCCGCAAACCATTGTTTCGAAGTGCCTGTGCCTAAAGAAGTCGAGTTGTATTTCCATTCTCCGATTCCCGAAAAAATATCCTTAAGGATCAAAGGGTTCTAACAAATTTTCGTTGATGAACAATCAGGGGATCAGTAATCGTACCTTGGCATTCATTATCTTTTACTAATGGATAATCATGATGAAGGTCAACCATATTCGTCCTTTTTGAGTTTTATGGGCATGGCGCTGGAAAAAAAATACATACGCATATCTATATATATTAAATATTATATATATATATGTATATATATATATATATATATATATATATATATACATAAATACAGTAATCAAATCTAAGGTCGGTTTGGTAGGTAATGGTAGAATTCACCATGCACTAAACCCTATATGGGAATATAAAACCACTCTTTAATGTCAGATCAAATTAAATGGGACAAAATGAAAATTTCCAACTTATGGACATAAAGATACGGAAAAATTGACTCCATAATACTTAATGATTGGACATGAATTTTAATTATTCCTGTAGGAACGAATATATTGGGATTGACCTTTGACTGATATTTGTCGAATCGGGCAATAGCCAGCAATTTTCAACGCGGCATTTGTGGTTGTCTGACGTCATCGCCGCCCGTAATATCCGGTCTCCAATTCCACAGAAGCTCAATCGCAAAAATTATTCATATGATTAGTGTATTTTACATGTTTCATTCCAAGTCTACCATCCTTCAGAACATAAACATCTAGGGAAGTACATTAGTGCAACGACTCAGAAGGCAGGCCGACAGGTAAACAAGTTCCATGTCTACTTGCTCGGGTTCCGAGTTCTCAATTTGAAATTAATTCTGGTCATGACATGAAAGACGCTTTGACTGCCCAAATGAAAATATCCGTCAGCTTTGAGCAAAATGCTGAATTATGCCTTTCGTTCCGTGTTCCCTTTTTCAATACATACGACATGCGTGCGTACACGTACCCTTCTATTTTAGTGGCAGGCACCGCCGAGTAAGTCCTGGTGCAATAGTTTCCACAAGGAAATTACTCTTTGTTACTCTTTCCCTCCGCACCGCACCACCATTCTTTCGCCCCTTTTGGCATGCAACAACTGTTTCGTGCGTGCTCTTCCGCCCCTATGACTTCTAATATTTCTTGCCGTGAAAGCAAAATTCAAGTAATTATGTATTGGTCACCAAAAAATAATACTATCTATCGAATGTGCCTAATATGAGCAAAAATATATTTCTCAATTATTGTATATTTTTCATTTAATTTACAGCAAGGAAACTCGCCCGTCCTGCCACGTCTCTATAGGGCTCTAACAAGAGGAATTACTGCAGTAATCCAACTGCAGATTTTTAAACAGAAATTTAAACAAAAATCAGAGCATCCTTTTTCACCTTGGACACAACATGGTGACCTATAATTACTCCAACACATTCGCAAAGGGATATATTTTTAAATTGCCTCGGTTGCGCACGATAACATTCAGGCGAGCCACCGACGCGCATGGCCCGAGGGGTGAAGGGAGGGAGGGAGAGCGCGGGAGGACGTTGGGACCTTTAACAGCTTATGCTTGGGAGAATATTTGCATCAGTTCATAGAGGGAGGGTTATAATCTCTCGAGGAAAACAAGCAAATTAGCATTCGCCTTCGGGGATCACAGGAAACAAAAGCGAGTCTGTTCGTCGCGTTTATGTCCCCCCACTCTACCCTTCCTTCCCCCTGCCTCCCCTCTCCAACCCCCTCACCACCATTTTGTCTGCGGACATCCCACAGTCGCCGCGGCGGAAGCGTCCCCGCCGGAGGCGGCGCTCCGGCCGCGGCGCCAACCGAAGCACCACCCCCCACACGCTTTGACGCCAGCGGAACTCTCTCCTGACACTGGCGCCACCTCCGCAGCCGGGGGCGGCAAAAGTGACCGACGAAGCCGCCTGTCCCCCTTGCACCCCCTCCCCCGGGGGTGAACTCCAGACCGCGGCGCGATAACGCGACCCCCCTTCCCTCGCCCTTTCCGTTCCCTCTCGTGTGCCACGCAACGAGCTACGCGGATCCCGCGTTTCCGTAGGTGAACATGTTGCTCAAAAACACTTTATCACGTTTAATTCTACATTTTGTCAATAAATTTTAACGCACAATTAAGTCCGGACTGTTTCCGCAAAAATGCGGGGGAGGAGCGCATTTTGTGCACTCATTCACCCGCTCTGCACCACTCAACATCTCCAACGCATCCTCGCAACACCTACTGCACCCCTTGAAAGGATTTGGCCGAAGTCGCCGATGACACGGCACGTGCCGATCATTGGTGCCACCTTACGTTTGACGTGAATGCAGAAACTGCTAATGTCAGTTTATAAGTTTCATTTCGCACAATATAAACCAACTACTGACGCTGGATGGATCTCGCAATGTGGGCTGAATTTAAGTCGAAGAAAGCAAATCATAAATTTTCAAAGTAGTAATAAATTGGTTATCCGGTACCCCGAATCATTTAAATAAAATCTCCAGTAGTTTTATCATGAACAATTCCACTAACGAAAGCGATCTAAGGCAATCAAATTTTATGCAACAACCAACTTTAGGGACGTATTAGGCTTACTTCATGAATCCATGCTGTTTCCGGGAATTACCGTAGCGTTGGTGAGACAACTGTTTCGTCCCCAGTTCTGGAGGCGTCTTCAGGTCGAATGAATCACTTCGACCTGAAGACGCCTCCAAGACTGGGGACGAAACAGTTGTCTCACCAAAGCGACGGTAATTCCCGGAAGAAGTATGGATTCATCAGATAGACGTCGCGGAAGCCTAAGGATTAATTTAGGCTTACTCCAGTTGCATACTGCATACAGTACATAATATGTAGGTGCCAAATATATAAATGGTATCGGAATCATCCGCTCCTTTCTCTGACTAAAGCTTACGGCAAATATTTTTCGCCCCTGATTCCATAATTCAATAATTTTAAATGCTTCAAAAACGAAAATCGGCACTGATGTGTGGCCAAATTGAAAACTTATATAGCGTACAACCAAAGGCCATTTTTATCTGTGTTAGAAACCTTAATTCCTGTCCTCCTCTTATTGGGCATTGAAGAAAGGTTTTCGATATTCCCATCATGAGGACAAGGATTTTATGTTAAAGAAATCTAAAGCCGTTAATTCCTTCGTTCGTTCAATAATACTTTTTCGAATGGATGAAAGGATCTTCCCATACGAATTGGAGGGTTCAAGATGAATGGCTCTGAACATGGAGTGGAGCCGATATTGCGTATGAGATTCAATACGTAACTGACACCAGAAAAAAAGCACATGGTATAGTACGAGATTTATAATGCTCCATGAACTGACATATTATTTGCAAATACTTGTCAAAATTCTAAAGAAAAATTAAGGAAACGTCTCGACGTTTATTTATCGGGCAGAGAGCTTTGATTCGAGGATTGAACAAAAACAGGTTGCCCGAGTAGTTGGTAGAATCCTGAGCTCTATCATAAAGGGTAATTCAAGTATTATAAAATACTACATGAGACTCTTTTCAATCATAATCATCTTTAATACATCATTTAAACTTTCAAATGATCCAAACAATGCCATAGCGATAATTAATGTATGCATTCGTATATAGATTTCAACGTCATTGCTAAGGGCACCAGCTTCCAATTTATTCAAGGTATGTATTCTTGCATAATTTAACCTACGCTCTGTAAGTGGTTCCTAACCTAGCCAATCTGATAATTTTAATACGCTACTCAGTTTGTCATGATAACGTTTAAAAAATCTAGCTCCTCTACGCCGTACGCGATATAATTCGTCATTTTTCCATTAAGATGTCATTTCTTTCCTAGGAACGATAAGGGATCAGAATAATGCTGCCCGAACGGGCTAGTGGATGAAAGCGTTTTGTGTGAAAAGTAGTCTGGAATGCAATAACCTCGTGTCCCATACCTCAGCGGTAACTTGAAGGGTTTTAGGTAATAATATTAATGAAAGCGAATTTCAAACTCTTTTAAAATGCAGCCTGGAAGTGGCCGAGCAATAAGCTACTCGTATGCGTGCGTGTACTAGGGTGAGCTTTTGGAGGAGGGCGGAGTTAGTGGATGGCGCCGCACACTCCGAGGGCCACCGCTCGCCTTTCGCCGCCTCGTGCCGGCGCCGAAAGGACACGGGAGGCGTGCTGGAGGGCCCTCGGGAGGGCGAAGGGGAAGGACTAGCCAGTGGACGAGCGGAGAGGGCGACCGCGAGTGGCCGATGAAGGAGGGGTTGCTGGGGGCGAGCGGGAAAGGGAAAGGGGTGGACGGGATGGCGGCTTAGCAGACCGAGAGAGGGGTCGGGGAGAGAGAGGGTTGCACGACGTCTGTCCGCCCCCCTCCCCTCGCCAAGGGGCGGGGGATGAGGGCGTGGATGGCGCTCGACCCGATTCTAAGTGAAGGGGAGGGGGAAGGGGATGTTCCCCACACCCTCCCGAGTCGTGACTTCTGAGGGAGAGTGAGGAAAAAAAATACCCGATTTTCAGCCGAGGGAGAAAAAAACCCTTGTTGCGTGCTTCACAAAGTAACTCGGGGAAGCGAGCGTAATTGACGTCACGCCGTTTCTTCCCCTCTTCCCACGTTGTCACCCCCTGCCACGCCGTAGAAGGAAAAGACGTCCCACCCGCAACTCGAGCGCCCCCGCTACTTGCCTGGAGAGAGAGAGGGGAGTTCAAAATCCCAGGTGATGCCTCCGGGCGACCCAAGGAGTGCTTTCTGTCACCCACTCGCGGGAAAATGTTGCCACATTAGACGATTGAATAAGTTTTCGGAATATTAATTAAAGCCTTAGGTAGTACCAAAAATGTTGTACGCGGCATGAAGCCAGATTGTAGAAGATAAATGAATAGCGTGAATTAATTTTAAGCTCTCTCTTTATTAGAACATATTTCTCCTCGTACATACAAAGAAAAAGATACTTGGGGCATTATTTTATTTAATCAATACGTGCTTAAAACCACTTCAACGGCATTCATAACTCAGGACTCGGACTACTTATACGTATGCTTAATTTTCTGCAGGGCGAACCACGATGAACAGCGTTCCGTTGTACTTGTATTAAGAAAATGTGTTGCGACCTGGCAGTTTGGAGGGTAGATTTGGTTAGGCTGCGGGGAAATGGTTCCGGGTTCATATCTCTAGGGAGTAATGCCTTTATGACAGTGAATAGAACGAGCCTTAGGGCTTTGTTCGGGGTGATCTGTACCGACAGTAAATGTCCTCCGAATTTACTTCGGTCGTGAATGCATAATTTGACTCATCATCTTGACTATTACTTATTTATATTCTAAAGGAGTAAAATTTTGATTTTCAGCGAACCGCTGGAGAATGGCAATTGGTGCCCATCAAGAGCACAGTGGCGAGAGAAATCAATTCAATGCACTGTTCTATACTTCTTAGAGATTTAGCTATTATTCCATAAACTTCATTTCAAGAAAACTTTCGTGAAGAAAGAAAAAATCACGCAAAAAATAATTGCTGTACTTAGAAGTTGGAAAAACTGTCACCAGGTTGTAAAGATGGAATCTCCAGGAATGCAAGACGGAGACGTTGGTCACGATAGAGAAAATAAAATTATAAGAAACGGAAATGCGACTTTGGTGGTAAAATATGTCATAAAATAATAAATACCGCAGCAAAAAGTTTTGCGTTCGAATCAAGCTAAATTGGAATATTTTCTAGCGGGAAATTATGACAGGAAAAGAATTTTTTCGCAATTCGCTTCCTCGGAAAAAATGCATAGCGAGCACAATCGACGAGACGAAGTTCGATTGACTCGAGGAAATGGCCACTATGTCGCTGCACAGGTTTCCATGCGTGAAAGTATTATGAACCGGCTGGGAACGTTAGCGCCAATGGGAAATAAAGACCAGGCAAGAGGGGGCACGAGGAAATGAATGAATAGGGCGATGAAGAGAGAGGTTGCCGCATATTCGTGGAGGATAGAGAGAGAAGTCGGCGCGGCGGCGGCGGCAAACCTGACGGATGACGCGGGTGATGCGGTCAACATCCTTTTAGCCGTGAGCAGATTTAACCGCCTCTCGGTTGACCACGACCACGCAATGAATAATGTAACGGAAAAACCTTTTCACCGTTTCCATTTCAAGGTTTGCAGATTCTGATAACTGTCTACGTAGGTGAAATCAAAGATATTAGAGAATTCATGGTTGATACAGAGAGTGAATGATACCATACTTTTATGAGCAAGGAGTGATAACGAAAGAGTGTTAGCCTTTAAAGCTCCAGCTACGAGACTAACTTTCCATTTTAACGGCTACTCACGGTTTCAAAATCCGGAAAAAGAGATCCTTAAGACGAGGAACAGTGAGAATTAAGGGGAAGAAATAGCACGTTCGGGGCAATGTTATGGAGGTGACGGAGGTTAAAGAGATTTAAGGACAGGACGATGTGGCAGGAATTAGGAGAGTGAGTAGGCCCCAGAAATAATTTAAAAGAAGCCTATTCTCAGTCCGTCCACCCCGAAAGGAAAGAGCATGGGAATGAAAGTCGTACGTGCACCAATTTTGATTTTTGATTCGTCTCTCACCTGCATCATTCGCAAATCATATCATCCGCGGCATTCTAGAACTCGGCACTCATTACCGCAGACCAACTGACCTCAACGCGAAGAAAAAATAAATTTCATTAGAAATGCCAATCGCCTTTTACTCATACTTTTCATTGTTTTCAATTTCCCAGAACTCCACTCCACTCTTTATTAACTCGTGATTTACACCGCGCCAAGTTCGAAAATTCGTCCGGCCAATGTAAGCCGCTCCGTAAGTTCAAGGCGGGCCGTGGTTGTTGTGAGCGACCACACCCTCCCCTGCGGTCAACGAGTCCCCTTTACACCCTCATACCACAGCCCCCGAACACCAATCCCCCCGCCCTCCCTCCCTACCTTCCGCCGCACCCCGGGGCCGTCTCCTCTACGACGGAAGGACGAACGTCGACGGGAAGATCGAGAGGTTCCCGTCCCTCCCACCTGCCCGCGCCGACCCGAGCGGCGGGGAGGCAGAGGAGGGAGGATGGAGGGCCTGTGGTGTGGGGGGGCGACTCTCAACGACTGCCCCTCTCCAAGAGAGAGGGCTGGAGGGAGAGAGGCGGTGGAGCGACCTCCTCCGGGTGCAAGGGATTGAATGACATGATGCATGGAGAGGTGGAGGGACGATGGAATAAATAAAAACGAGAGTCCGGGGCGAAGTGGCCGGTCACCCGAAACTCCAACACGCCCCGAAACACACACACACACACCAACGACCCAAGTTCTCTCTCTCGGGGGCCAGCGGCGGGGCGGTCAAAGGAAGCACCCCCATTCCACTGACAACACCACGGCCGCCGCCCCGGTTATGCCATGCTCACGACTGCTCGCCCCTGCCCGTTCCGTCTCTTCCCCCTCGCCCCTCCTCCCTCTCGTCCTCGCAAAAAGGCCGTGCCGACAACGGCGCTGCTCTCCGACCCGCTAATACGCCCCCCTCGCGATGCTCGGGAAAGATGAAAATGTTACTGCAGTCAATATACGCCCAATACATCAAACATTGTTTCGAGAGAATGCAGGATTAACGGATAATACAGGAAAGGGTCCGTACGAGGCACCAAAATCACACTTGCGGCTTCCGTCGATGGGAAACTAGTTCACCAAAACGTTTGATGGAAAGATAGATTATTTTTTTATTTCAGTAAGAATGGATTTCCACAAGGTTAAACTTGAAAACATGGAACATAGTTCTCCATGCTTATTGCTGACCAACGGCAGAAATCAACACAGAAATTGGTTTGACGAACGAGAGGTTAGAACTCGCTCACTAACATCTTACAATATTCCATGGAGTCCAGAGAAGGTTTATATGAGTTCTATGCACTCCATGCAAAACAGCGCGTGGAGTTACCAGATCATGGTGTAGGGGGCCGAGACGCTTTCCCTGTGCCATCTGTGGTTCCCCATCAAGTTATTGATCTAGGAAAACACACTGATTGGGTGCGAGTGTGGGGCGACCAGCTGCAGGATTCAATTTTAGGATCCAGGGTCCAAATCCGGCCTACGCTGCTGGGCAGCTTCAGCTGCCAAGAGGCATACGCCGCATTTGAACCCAGGACCCCACCCCCAGGTTGGCAGCCAAACCTCTACCCAAGCCTCTGCCTAATAGGATACCGCAGAGTTGAATAACTGGAGCATAGGAAATAATTTTAACGCCACATTACGAGCGACCATATGGAAACCATGACAAGTAATACCCGTCGAAACTTTCTAAATACGTTATACAAGAACTTGTATTATTGATTCATTTCTGCCGCCCAATTTTAGCCACAAGAAACTAAAACGATAGGCATAATTACTCGAAAAAAATGAAGCCTATAACGGCATCTTATATCCCGAACACACTTCCTAAGTCGCCGAAGCCTAACACTTGTGCACCGGTTTGTGGAGCGTGTGTAGAGTAGGTGTAGATGCCCAAAAGGTGCGACTGAGACGTGAAAATTTTTAGAGGAGGAAAAATCACTAGTTTTTGAAGAAAGTCAAAAGACGAGTAACAAAAAACATACAACGTGGAACATGAAAGAACAACCTTCGTCTTCGGAAACCAAATCGGAGATTATTTCAACGAAGACGAAAGAAGCCTCACGCTCAACTAAGCTTCAAAAGGCCTTACTTTTGGGTTGGCTGTGTCCGGAAATCGTTACTTTTGACCCACCCCGCTAATGTGGAAATGTCACTCTCAGTTGACCAAAGCACGAGGCAAAGCATATCCTTTTTTAACTGCATAGTACCCCGCAAGCCACCGCTATGGTCTGTGGCAGGGAGTGATTGCACACCAGACTAATTTAGACCCCAATAATTTTCCCCCTAGCTCGATCGGACAACGTTATTGTGATGCCTTATCGTTTTGCGAGAAAAATGAAATCTTAGGTCCATCTGTTCTATACTTAATCTCTCGAAATTAATTGACATGATCTTTCCTACCGTAGTACAATTGAGATAATATGTAATACATTTTCAATATAATCGCGAAATTGACATCCTTCCAATTTATGAAAGAGATTTAATCTGTAATGAAGCCTTCGCTCCATTGAATGATTCCCAACCTCAAATAATTTTGATACGCTACTCAGTTTGTCATAACAACGCCTTACAAATATATCTCCTCTACTCTGCACGGGATTCAAATCGGCAATCAATCCAAGGTCATGAGGACCCCAGATATACCAAATGTGGCCTATCATAGCTCTTAGTTGGCTGTACCAGATGGAGAATAAAATCAGTTAAGCCCGATTTTAAAGTCACACAATGGCGTCA
Source organism: Hetaerina titia (assembly GCA_037158775.1). Taxonomy (NCBI): domain Eukaryota; kingdom Metazoa; phylum Arthropoda; class Insecta; order Odonata; family Calopterygidae; genus Hetaerina; species Hetaerina titia. The sequence continues at coordinate 5,166,527 of CM073769.1, read as the reverse complement.
GGGGTGTTTTGCAGCTGGTGCATTTTTTAGAGGATATGCCATACATAAATCAGCATGAAATTTGGCTGTTTACAATTTGAATTCTTTAATAGTTGGCTTATAATTATGTTCCGGAATTGTTTTCTGGATTTAATGAATTGTCGTGGTGAAGGAGCGGTGGGTAATGGGGATGAAAGGTTGGTTGGGCCTTCGGCGGCCCAGTCTAGGAGCAAAATGTGTTCTCGCCGGCTGTGGTAGTAACCGTGGGGACACGTGCGACGAGCTTACTGGCACCCTTCTCCGTTGACCTCTTCTCCACCCCCCATTCGTCCACGACTAAGATTTCGGACACTATCTCTTCCTAGTTATCTCCGTACACGAACACACACGCAGTACCCGAGGAATTAATTCCCTCCCTCCGGCCCCGCTTCCCGAGCTTGTGGAGTCCGGCTCGCATTCATTCCCTCCATCTCCCACGCGCGCCGTGCTCGCTTCATGGGGCAACGCGCTCCCCGTTGAGCCCTCTCAATGCATCGCGCGGCTATTTCGAAGGGGTCCTGCGATGCGCCTCCACGAGAGGAGAGTGGGGCCGTGGGTGTGGCCATGGCCACCGATTAAGCAAGGACTTGCGACGGGGCCAGGGGAATATATGGACAGACTTGCGAGGGCAACTTACTGGGATTGGTCGAGGAGGGGGGGAAAGGAGAGAGAACCCCAGAATATCAAAGGAGAAGTAATTGGTTCAGTAACGCTCTGGGTAATTCGGGATAGATTTAGACCATCGGGATAAAATTTGTGACAGAGGACTGCAAATTTTCTTGAGCGTTCCTGTCGCGACCACGGTTACTCGGGCCCAAAAACTGGAATCGAAAAAACTTGTCGTTGCTCTTGCATGCATGTTCGCATGCTCTTTCCTTTTCCGACACGCGCACAATTACAGTAATTTTAAGGACAAAGAATAATGGAAGGCTTATTCCACCGACTAGAGAAATGCATCTAGTGTGAGTTTAATTATGACACAGTGGGAACAATATAAGGCATGCATAACTTCGGCGGAGGCGACCTCGACGAGAGGTTTCATGGGAAATTGACAGCCAAGCAGAGCGCCAGAGAATGAACCATTTCCTCGCACAGTTCGTAAATTCAACAGTAGAAAAGCAACTCGCGCAAAAGTTCGAAACATCCGAAAGTAAAACATTACCTAATGCTAAAACTCGCTAATTACCCTAGTGACTGATGAGAAAACATCTGCCGACGGTACATTAAAGATATTGATGTAAATTAATGCTTGAAGAGGCTGTTTTATTGATTCTCATTTCTCTATTAACTAAACAACGAAACCATTTTTTAATCAGTGTACCCTTCCAAACGTCTCAGAAGTGTAATTCATTGTAATAGTTTTCAGAGCATATATATGTGGGGCAGTCAAATGAAAACCGAACCCGCCGTAACACAGCCCGCGTCAAAGATGGCTACACCGTTGTCACGTTTCGATACTCCCATTGCTGCAGGAGGAGAACTGCATAGTAAAAACGCAAGGTTTATAACGGCCCGTTTGGACCCACGGTCACGTTGCAGAGGTTGTTCGGTTTTCATTCGACTTCCCCTAGTAAAACAGACAGCTGCTGAAAAATGGAAATATATCAATTTCCGAAGGCGCGTTTTATCATAGAGTCAATTGCAAATCTGACACCTCAGTAGCATTCGGGTAGGGGGTGTCTGAAGAGTTGAGAGACACGATGTTGGGGGTTAATTTTCCTATATTATAAGTGAAGTGTTTTCTCATAAGAGCACTAGTCATAAGATTGGTACTCTTGCTTTTCAAAAGGGAAAATACAGCATATAAAAGCGAGAGTTTCTGTCAATCTTTGCAGAGACACCTTTACTCATATTATAGTGGTGAAAAACTAACACAAAATAATTTCCTTTTGAGAAAGACGAACTTTTAATGAAGGTGGGTAACGGTCCTATCGTCTGTAATTGGAATAACGTACATGGAACTTCATTTTTAAATATATCAAGCTATAGTATGAAGACTTACTTTGGTGTCGTTACAATGTAGAATAAAATGCAATAGTACAAACATTAATTGTGTGGAAGAGGGTGCGGACGATCAAATCCTACGAAAAGAATCCTTGATATATTTCAGCAAATCTTATGAACTAAGAGAAAAAGTAAAGTGGTATGAATACTGCGTAACCAAAGGGCATTCGTCACCCACAATCACAGTCACGTACATAGTACCCTGCAAGCCACCGCTAGAGTGTGTGGTAGGGGGTGATTGCATACCAGAATACTTTGGACAAAATACTTTCCCCCCCTAGCACCGTCGGACGTCATTCCTTATCGTTCTTGGGAAAAACAGCCAGATAATAACAAAATGTTAAGTAATAAATGTTTTTATGTTATTTAAATCCACTATGTCATGCCTGGATAAAATACACACATTTTTAACAGTTTAATAAAAGAATGAATGTAGATGGTGAATGTATTTTTAGACTCAGGAATAAGCATTTGCAATGCAAACACGCGCACCTTTTTCCGTCATTGCTCAACATTTTGCATATTCCGTGACGCTCACTTAGGGAACGCCTTGCGGGAAAATCCGCGCACCACAGGTTGGGAGGAGGGGGGATGGTGCTGATATAAACAATCCTCCCCCCTTTCCCTCCCCAGCCCCTCCAACCACTCCCCACGCCTTCCGCCCCTCCCTCAACCTTATCTGCGCCTCGACAGGGCCACGACCAGTGGTCGCCGGAAGTGAGAATCAAGAGGGTACAACCTGCAACGCCCTCCCGAGACTAGGCTCTTCCTTCCTCCCGCCCTCCCCTCCCCCTCTCATCGCCACTTCCTCCCCCGTTCCTCCTCGCGCCGAGATTACTTCTGCTCGCCCCGTCTCCCTTCGCATCGCCCGCCCCACCCCGGGCAACCCCCCCCCATTATAACCCCTTTGCCGCCAACCCCTCTCTCCTGCACGAACGCACGCAACCAGCAACGCGTTCCCCACTCCCCGTTCACCTCCTCCACCCCACTCCCCTTCCCCCAGATCTAATGACCACCCTCTCGCGCGACACCCTGCCTCCGGGTTTCGAACGTGTACCACCATTCGCCACCTCTCCCGTCTCGGAGAACTCTTCAGCGGAGACTCGGATATCGTTGCAGCCTCGACAGCAGCGAGCTCCTCGTCACGAAGTCCAGGACAACCTTCACCCTTACGTACAAACATCGTCAATCGCCGTGGCTGAGACGAAAAACATTTCGCCATCACCTCATAAACTCGGCATTTATCTTTATCTGTTGCCCGATCTGTAAACTTAGCAAAAGATGAACAATCCAGAATCATTTAACAAAATATCCAACAAAAGTGAGGAAAATTTGAAGTCATCCCCAGTAATCCCCCGAGGGTTGGTCTTGATATGTAAGAGGTCATGTATGCTCATCTCGAAACTTTATGATTGCATTTAACACGGTGAAAGGGTGATAAGGGGACGAATTTTTCCCCTGTTTCACCCGTTCGGTTTGCCATAATGTTCTGGTGACCACAAAATCTTCCCACTTCGATTTTATTATCCGGAGTTACCCACCAAATGGCCACCCCCGGCACACCCACACACCCCAGCGTTGGCTTGTAGGGTTTCATGCAATGTAATGTAAAACCTGATTTTATGAATTATTAACCAAATTGCACCTCTATCTCCTGTTCTTCCCAAGTCTCTTTTACCATTTCCTCTACACATATTTGGAAAAGCACGGGTGCCCCTGTCGTACTCCTATTCCTTACGCTACCCATTTCGCCTAACTCAACAACTTGTATTTGAGCAATCTGAGTCGTGCTGTTCCGGATAATTTATCAAGCCCCCAATCCAGTCCTGTTTTCATCAATGCGTCAATTCTATCAAATTTAATCACTGGGGATTTCAACCTGGATAACTCCGCCAATCAGTCGTGCGCCTTACCTGCTCATCAACCGCGTCGCCCCCGTACCACTCACGCACCTAACACTGGAGTTAGTCCGTTCCACATTTTGGAATCGCCAGTGATGCACTCGCACGGCGAATATAGGAAGAACTTGAATAATGTTTATCTCGGAATTTAAGTCATCTCCGTGAGGTGAGCTCGCTCGAATAACTCCCAGAAAACCACACTTCCGTTTAGCAACAATTTTAGGCTTTTCGAAATTCTTAACTGTACTTGAAACTCTTTGGGGATTTGGCGACGAAGAAATGTTGATGCGTTGCAAATTCCAGATAAGAATCAGTGATAAGCATCCCCTAGCCGCGTGCCTCATCCGCAGGAAGACTAATATTACCTTGAACAAAGTGACTGATTAACTGTCCTCTTCAAGGAGAAGGGAATGATATTTCTAATAAAGAGATGGTAAACATTGGACTCCTGAACGGAACTCGCATAGACTCTAAGGAAGAACTCGTTATCTCCAAACACTCGTGAAAAATTGAGCCATTGGCGAGAAAACATGTTTAAAAAATGGGAAAATCAGTACCAGAATGAGGACAGAATTTCCTTTGACCTGTACGAGAAACAAGTGGGTAAAGTGATGATGAACGATGGAAGGAAATGAAACACTAAAACAAGATAAAAAAAGGTTGCATTTTAAAGGTCTAAACCTTCACCAGTCAATTCTCGTTGGTGTTCCGTTGGAAAAATATGATGTCTACTGCTAAACAACGATTAGGTTGTCCGTATTCTATACCGTCAAGTGAAAAAGCTTTTTTATATTTGATGTTCTTTTCTCTTCACCTGACAACTAACCTTATTAGCAACTTTGACACCGCACCTGTAGAGTGAACGTAAAAGAATATTGGTCAAATAACCGACCTTTTTAGGAAATACATATGAGCCAATAATGTCACCTTGGGCCCGAGTATAAAAAAGGCTGAATAGGAGCCAAAACCTGTGGGTGTTTTCATGGAAAGGTTGTGGAATAAGTTATGGAGTAAGTTGTTTTCATAAAATCATATGCTTTTCATTTTTTTACACCAATTAATCAAGTGTTTCGGGTAATATACTGGAAAGATTAAAGAAAAATCCGACTTCCAGATCACCCCACACCCTGTGTTTCCAGCCCGGCACGAGGCAGTATAATTGTTTCGCGTCGAAAACCTTGCCTCGACCTTGTTCTCTCCCTCCATAATTCATTCGCTGCCCACGAGCCGGCGCCTATAGCATTGCTAAGATGCAAATCTAAAATATCCACACCATGGCTTTGAATACGTCTCGTTGTTATCGCCGAGAGGTCAGAGCGTGAGCGAACAAAAGGCAGAGAAAGGTCCTCCGACCTCCACATAATACATAACAATCCTGTATTTAAGCATGCCTCGCGGCCTCTGAGCGGGGGAACGGGTTAGGGGGTGTCGAGAATGGATAGGTGTATGCTCTAGGTGCGCCAGAGAGTTAATTGCATGATGGCGATCGTATCTCGGGCCCAGACAATTAGCCCGCGTTGATGGCGCGCACACGCACGCACTCCCGTGTCAATGGAGCCGAAGGGTGTCAGCACGGGAGCAGAAGCGGCGTCGGGGAGGACAAGGAGTGAGTGAGTGGGGATAGGCAAACGGTGGAAGAACAGCGGCGGACTTCCAGCCGCGAGCGGCCAAACGGTTGCCTCCGTGGAACCCCCGCTGCCACTTCCCAACCGCTAGGAGCGCCCGGCAACAAGAAAGAGAGATCCAAATCCAAACAGCAACTTCCTCAATGTAGAGAAATGTGCCGAGCGAAACTGAGGGATGACAAGGGAAGGGAAGACAAAGAGTTTTGCGCGTATAACATGAATGTGGTCGTGCGGGGCCCTTGGCACGACGGCCGAGAGACGCCCGCTGGACCAAAACAACGCCTCATCCCGTGACTCTATTTTCCTCTTTTAACGGAATATTTTTGATGGCCTTTAGATCAAATGGTGAAAGATCATTTAATCAAAGGCAAAAGAATACGCAAACAGGCAAAAATCTGATAAAAGGAATCAATAAGCTACTCTGTAATCTATGATAGAGGACTCCATATTAATGGTCGACCCACACAGAGAAGACAGCTGAGAAGTTGCTTCGTGAAAGGTCTCACTTCTGAACATGCTCACCCTTTGTACTGCTTCCGAAAAACTGTACGAACTTTGTACATAAGTTGTTTGAGAGTCTTATTAATTTAACGATACACACACATAATATATGTGTGTGTGTCTATAAATACGAGTATTTATCGTATATGTGCGAAAATATATATATATGGCTATGAGTGTGTGTATCTGACCTGAGTCGGACCCAAAGAAGGCCTCAGAGAAGGCCGAAAGCTCAAACAATCAAATAAGAGTCTCCTTTTACGTGTTATCTATTTTATTTTGTGTTCATATTTTGTGTACCTTTTTTTAAGGACAGAACCTTTATTGATTCATTTAAGCCATTCCTGCCATGAGAAGCACAGTTTCTGGCGTAATACGACGGTAATCCTTCATGATGAAAGAACACTCTGCTTTTCCACATTAAAAAAGTTTTGCTCACAACCTAGGTTTCGTTGAGGCATAGCATCTTCAGGTGAATCATCATCTCCTTTCGTCAATTCCTTTTATATTATTTATCTCCAAGCTCCCCCTCACCCCACCTCCCGGTGTACTCCCGAATGCCACTAATACATCAACCGCGCTTCCCGAGGACTCACATCCAAGGAAAGGGAGAAAATGCGCACGCGCACGCATGCTACCGTCTTGAACTTGTCCTCGGCGAACCAAGCCGTGTCCGCGCATGTCCGCGAAGATCGTTCGCTCAGGACCGCAAGTGAGTTAATCGGCGAAGGTGGTTCGGATCAGCCAGAGGCGATCGCCGTCGCGGCGCCGGATAGCGATGGATCGAGTGACGGAGGGGGCAGGAGGGTTAATGGGGCGGAGGCGCGACCGTCCCTCCCAATGTGGGTCATTAGCGCCCGTCGGTAGCGTGCGCGTGCTTGGGAGGCCGCGGACATCCATCCCCTCGACGGTTCATTTACAGGAGCCGCGGCCAGAAGAGGAGAGCGGGTGCGGGGAAGGCCAAGCCACGTTGTTTCCTTTGACTCGTGCGATATCCATATTCCAATATCGAACGTCGTCATCAAATATATAGTATAAAAAAACCATAAGCAGATATCAATTATCAAGTTTGATAGGTGATGTAAGAGTTCACCCAATACTAAAGGGAGCCAGAACTTATCCCTGTGCCAACTGTAGCTCCCCAGTTCTGGTACCCGAAAAATCACACAGCTCGGGTAAAGCTGAGGGCGCCCAGTAAGGCGTGCGCCGAAATCGAACACGGACCCTCCGGTTCAACGCTCCACCTCTGGATTACCACGTCCCCATATCTAGGGTATGTAGTAACCTCGCATTAATTATCGAGCATTATCGAAATTATCACTCTTAGCGTCAATATCGAAAATATTGTACATCGTACTTATAGTCATACAAGTATCTATTATATCTATCTTATTGACTAATATCAAATCAATCGCCAATTAAATTCATCTTAAGTCAGGAAAATTAGCGATAGAGGAGGGTAAGTTCACTTACGTAAACTTAAGACGACGTAAATCTTGGCAGTCTCCTCCCGGACAGGGAACAGGTGAAGGTTGTGTGCATGTATGGCCCCTACGTATTTACCATATCGTATTTCGAAGTTATCGCTCTCCAATTCTCATAATAATAGGATCCGAATTATCGCTGCATGGATGGCTAGGGAAAATAGTGTAAGACTAGAATATCAACCAAATTATTTACTTAGTTCCAATCGACAAGATGGAGTTTCCAAGATAATTACCGGCACGTGTCATACCGGTGCTTGAAAATTATCCATACCCTGTCGATAGAATAAGCAGAGGCATAGGTTTCGTGTGTAGTCATATCGCACGGCCCTACTCTTCTGAGGAGCGAGGCGAAGGAGGGGGCGAGGGAGGGCGGTGGAAAGGGGAGGGCCCGCCGTCTCCACTTTTAATTGGTGGCGCCGGGCGTTTGTTAGAAGTGCGGCAGTGGAGCGGAGGAGGAAGAACGGGAACCCAGAAGGCGATGGCGAAGCAATTAAATCAGGAGTCATAACAATAAGCGCGCGGCGGAGTGACTATCGCGGGCACGCATCGCCTTCCTCTCTGCCACCCTCCCCCGTCTCCTCTTCCACCCCTCTCTCCCTCCTCCTCCCTCCCTCTCACCCCCTCCTCCCCGACCCGCAAGGATGCGTGTCCGACGCGACACGTGCTCGGGTCGGCGCGGCGGGACTTTTCGACCAATGGACGCGGGAACAGTAATTACGATATTCGCGTCCCATTATCTCCTACCGACATTCGCCTGTATCAACACCCCACCCCCATCTCCCCTCTCCCCACCACCCCCCCAGGGAAAACATGAATCACCCGAATTTGGGCCTTTGTGTTTGAGCGCATACGCACGGGAACAAATGTGTACAAACCACCCGTTCGTTCGACATTTGGCGAAGCACGAGAATGTTTGACACTCCACGACGTTCTCCGAAAATCAGTTTCTCAACTCGGCGGGAGGAGGACAGGAAAAACATCCCACGATATCAACATACGAATCACGTTTTTTTTAACATTATTATATAGTATATACCATATATAACATACATTATATCGCAGTATATAACATATCACGATTCCAGGAGTTTCGCTACCGAAATATTTTCCCTGGAAGCGGACAACAAAATGTTAGTATTCCGCAATTAAGTGAGGATCACTGGAGGTATGTTCTACGATTATAAATAAAATTTGACATCCCAGGACAATGCATGAGCATGCATTCTCGAAATTTTTATCCAGAGTTGCGGCCAGATCTCTTCGTTTCCACATATTCATTTTTCTGCATAGCATTTATAATTTACAGTCGGATTGGATTTAAATGAAATAATATTTTAAACTCCCAACGATAGATAAGCGGCAGAAGAAATACCCAATGATCATATTAATGTTTGTTAAACAGTTTGTCATTCCACGCCAATTCATTAGGGAAAATTAAACGTCATTCTGAGGAAGAACTGGTGGTGGCATAACAAATGTGGTACATTTTAATTTATCATGATAAATGAACTGGGCAGTGTTAACGTTTGGATTTTAAAGGTAGTACCGTAAAGCGACGAGGTGCAAGTAGGAAGGAAACGGGTCGAGACACATGTGACGTCGTTCGCTAACACCTCCTTCACACAAGACTCAAGTGTGAAACCAAACAGCACACAATGCAGAGCCCAAGCAAAGGAGGCAATTGCAAAAAATCTGTTGTTTCCAATCACGCCCTAAAGATAATTAAACTTTTGACGAATGAATTCTAGCGTACGAATTGATTATGTTTGCCTTAATTGATCTGTGGGAATAAATACTTTTTTAAACATTTTGACATAAAAATTACACCCTATTTTCAATCACGGCAAACCGTTTTATACCAAAACTAACTCGATACCGTACTGTACCTCATT